>JAOWAR010134971.1:0-11808 GCA_028571005.1 Clathrina lutea | reverse complement strand
GCCGTTGTGTTCACTCATGCGTGCGTCGCAGAAGCTATGAAATTTGGCCTGTGTGCAAAAGCTTCTTTTAGTCAGTTCTCTGTTTGGTCTGATCATTAAGCCCTCATATGGCCCCTGGAAGAGAATGGTCTTTTGGCACCCTCGTTGTACTGATGTAACTAAATGTAACGGCGGTTCTGTCTTCTTCGTCACAGTCTTGTTTCTTCTTCAGTTTTGAAGCTTGTCTTCCTATCTGTTAAAAGTCAACTTTGTTCGTTGTGGTCTAGGAGTTTGTCCATCCACTGTTTTAGGCATATCTCAATTGCAACGTCTTCAGTCAATGATTGCGATGTCTCTTTAGATCAGGCAGTCGCTTTGATTTTGCTGTTCGCCCGTGACGCAGTTCTTTTAAAGAAACAGACGAAATCCTTGTCGATGTCGAGCAATGTGTTACTCGGGTAGTTCACACTTTAACGGGCAATTTGAAAACGAATGTGGCTTGTTGAGACAGGGTGTTGGAGCACCAGGATATCCAGCTTCTTTAACCCCGTGTGCGCTCGTTGCATGAGCACCCTTTCGAAGATGGAAGCGGTCACACGTTACTGAATGAGGACCTCGCGTTCCTCACACGCAGTTTCAGAGTAGACTTTGCACGACCTTAACTTAGTCGGTTGAGGCAAACTTCACCACCGGGTATAGATCAAGGGTGAGAGGGAAACGCTTCCTCGGGGAATTGCTCTTTTTCGTGGCAAAGCCGACGCGGGCGATTGGGAGGAAGGTTCATCTCCCGATATGGTAAAGTGCTTGTTAATCGCGTTTCTACCGCGTTTCTACAGCGCTACTGCGTACCGACACTTCCTTAACGCGTCTGAGCGGAATATATCTTGCAAATTGTGATTCCAACTTTCTCAGAGCCTCACGTTTCTCTTCGGGTGCCTACATCTTCTCTCCTGTGACTCAAACTTCTTTTTGGTCGGGTCTGGTTGTCTTTTAAACGCCTTTCTCGTGTCTACCGCTTTCTCTTTCGCCGCACCTGGGCTCTCTTCCCTTTTCATTCCGCATAATTTTCTTTCCCCTTCTCAGCTTGTCACCAGGAATAGCACTCAAAAAGCCCTCTTCGGGAATATATTCCCCAATCAAAGTCAGTACCGAGCACCGACAAGGCCATGGTCGGGAAGGCAATCATCACGCAAAGGTCAATGGTCTGAAAATCGCGGCCGAAAAGAATCTTTCCTTCTCTGCTCGGATGAAAGTGGAGAAAAGAACGTTGAACGTCCCAATGGTTAGATGCAGGTTATCACGGTCGAGCCTTGTCTCAAGGGACGGAGACCTGTACGTCGTTATACTTTGGAATCAAGCGGTCTGGTCTGAGATTACTCTACAGGGACAACTCAAAGCCCTGAAAGAACCAATTCATCGTTCCGGGTCACGATCAGTCCATACCTGCATGCGTCAGTACGATCTGCACAACACCAGTAAATACAAATACCTTTGATGATACCGCTCCCAGCTCTACCGCAAGTGCTGCTACTCTCTGTCTCGCCTAAGCACGTCCTCAAACCCGCCTTCGGGCAAGGAGAAACCACAAGTAAAATAACAAGCACCGGTAGTCGGGAAAGGAGAAGCCAGACTGTACCACTTCAAGCGTCACTCAACTGAAGATGGTGACTGTGCTGTCATGATACAGGAGAGATTGCGACTGAGAGAAGCTGTCTTGAGAGGTTAACGCAGGCACGCATTTCGCTTGAAGTCTGAAGCGTGGATCTTTCTCTCAAAGTCCGAGGAACCAGAGGCAGCTCCTTGAGATTCGAAGGAGCGTGGTTTTCTAACACTTTTGTCCGCATATTTATGATACCTACTCTAAACTGCGGTGTGGTTATGCAGGTGCAACAGAACATAGTTTCACGACATAGTGACGTTAGCTCCGAAAACCAAGGTTCCAATTCCCCTGTTCGCCAAGGCTGAAACAAGTTAACAGTGCGGACTGCGTGGAGCTTTTCTAAAGACTTTCTTCGAATTTTCCGACTATTATAAGCTTGAGTATAGGCAAACCAAGTCGACGCGAACTGAACTACAGTTTAAAGGGTAAGTACAATATATAGAAAGAGAGAAAGAGAGCAAGAGGGAAATTGAGTGGGAGGGAGAGAGAGAGAGAGAGAGAGAGAGAGAGAGAGAGAGAGAGAGATGCACAAAGAGAGACGGAGAGAGCGATGGAAAACGAGAAAGAGGGAGCAAAATAGAAGAGAGAAAAAAGAAGCGGCCGCAGAGACAGAGAAAGAGATACTGCGGCACCTTGTAGGCTCAGTGACTCCGAAATGTCTGATTTTAAAGCTTACTGTTGTTCTTGCCACAGGTTCAACTACTTTTCTTCAAAGATGAGTGTCGGCCCGTTGTTACTTCTGGCTTTCTCCGTCTTGTCATGGGCACCTCTGCATTGCGGTGGGTGCTCCGTCTTGTCTGCAAGCGGTCGGGATGACAAACGTTCGGACAAGGCCTTGGAAGAAGTGGTTCCAAGCAGAAATCGATCGCTCCGCCGATTGATTGTAGGTGGGGTGAACGGAACGATCTCACCAAGGCTGTCAACGTCCAGTGAGCGTGTCGGCGACTCGGTCGGAAAAGACACGAAAGACACAGCTCAGAACACCCACAAAGCCCAAAGCCTATCCTTGAACGGTACTAGGCTGCCTGGCGAAGGACAACAGCGGCCTCGTATCGATCCGGCCGCCAACTTATCGACCTCGGCGGCTGATGGCCATCTCACCAGAGCCCGCGGTAAAGCCTGCTGCCGCCATGTCTGCTGTCCATACGGAGGTTGCAACAGGACGTTCGGTCGCCGCCGTTGTGTTCACTCATGCGTGCGTCGCAGAAGCTATGAAATTTGGCCTGTGTGCAAAAGCTTCTTTTAGTCAGTTATCTGTTTGGTCTGATCATTAAGCCCTTATAGGCCCTCTGGAAGAGAATGGTCTTTTGGCACCCTCGTTGTACTGATGTAACTAAATGTAACGGTGGTTCTATGGTCTTCGTCACAGTCTTGTTTCTTCTTCAGTTTTGAAGCTTGTCTTCCTATCTGTTAAGAGCGAACTTTGCTCGTTGTAGTTTATGAGTTTGTCCATCCACTGTGTTATGCATATCCCAATTGCAACGTCTTCTGTCAATGATTTCAGTGTCTCTTTGGATCAGGACGTCTGTTATATTTTGCCGTTCGCCCGTGACGCAGTTGTTTTCACTGTTAAAGAAACAGAAGAAATCCGTGTCTGTGTCGAGCAATGTGCAATTCGGGTAGTTCACAGTTTAACGGGCAATTGCAAAGCGACCGTGGCTGGTTGAGACAGGCTGTGCGAGGACCGGGATATCCACATTCTTGAACCCGGTGTCCGCTCGTTGCATGAGCACCCTTTCGAAGATGGAAATGGCCACACGTTACTGAATGAGGACCTCGCGTTCCTCACACGCGTTCTCAGAGTCGACTTAGTACGAACATGAACTTAGTCGTTTGCGGCAAACTTCACCAGCGGATATAGATCGAAGGTGCTAGGCAAAACTTTTCCTCGGGAAATTGCTGCTTGTCGTTGCAAAACCGACGCGGGCGATTGGGAGGACGGTACCTCTCCCCGGATGGCGAAGCGCTTGCTGAAGGCGTTTGTAGAGCTCTCCTCCGTACAGACACGCCATTGACGCTGCTGAGCGGAATAAGTCTTGAGAATACTGGTTCGGACCATCTCAAAGTCTGAAGTTTCCCTCTGGATGCCGCTATCCCATCTCCTTCGACCCAACCTTCTTTCTTGTCCGGTCTTGTTGTCTTTTGAACACCTTTCTCATGTCTACGTCCCTTTCTATCACCCCACCAGGGCTCTCTTCCCTTTTTGACTCCGCACAATTCTCTTTCCTCTTCTCAGCCTGTCACCAGGAATGGCACCCACAAAGCCCTCTTCGGGAATGTATTCCCCAGTCAAAATCAGTACCGAGCACCACAAGGCAAATGTCGGAAAGGCGATGAGCACGCAAAGGTCAATTGTCTGAATATCGCGGCAAAAAATCGTTTCTTTCTCTTCTTTGATATTTAGGGACGAGAAAAGAACGTTCAACGTTTCTATAGTCAGATGCAGATTATCACGGTCTAGCCTTGTATCAAGGGGCACAGATTCCAGCTGTTTGAGATTACCCTGCAGAGACAATCCAAAGCCCTGGAAGAACCGATGTGTCGTTCTGGGTTACGATCAGTCCCCACCTGCGTGCGTCAGTACGGTCTGCGCAACACAAGTAGGAACAAATTCCTGCCCTCGGGAAAGAAGAAGCCAGACGGTACCATTTCAAGCGTCACTCAACTGAAAGTGGTGACTGGGCTGTGATGATATAGGAGAGATTGCGGCTCAGAGAAGCTGTCTTGAGAGGTTAAAACAGGCACGCATTTCGCTTGAAGCCTGAAGGTGGATCTTTCTCTCAAAGTCCGAGGAACCAGAAGCAGCTCCTTGAGATTCGAAGGAGCGCTAGCGTGGTTTTCTAACACTTTTGTCCGTATATTTATGATACTTACTGTCACCTGCGATATGCTTATGCAGGTGCAACAGAACATAGTTTCACGACATAGTGACATTAGCTCCGAAAACGAAGCTTAAGCTTCCCCAGGTCACCAAAGATAAAAGAAGATAGCATTGCGGACTGCGTAGAGCTTTTCTCAAGACCTTCTTCGCAGTTTCCGAGTATTATTAGCTTGAGTACAGGCAAACAAAGTCGAGGAAAATGCACTACAGTTTAAACGGTAAGTCCAATATCTAGGAAGAGACGGGGAGAGAGAAAAATTGAGAGAAAGAGGGAGAGATAGAGAGATAAAGAAAAGCAGAAAGATGGAGACAGAAAGGCAGAGGCCGGCGGAGAAAGAGACAGAGGGAGCAAATTAGAAGATAAATAGAGAAACGGCCGCAGAGACAGAGAAAGAGAGAGTTGGGCACCTAGTAGGTTGGTGTCTCCGAAGAATCTGTCTTTAAAGCCTACTCTTGTTTTCTTCTTTCTTGCCACAGGTCGAACAACTTATCTTCCAAGATGCGTGTCGGCCCGATGTTACTTCTGGGTCTCACTGTCTTGTCACGGGCATCTCCGCATTGCGGTGGGTGCTCCGTCTTGTCTCCAAGCGGTCTGGGTGGCCGACTTTCGGACAAGGCCTTGGAAGAAGTGGTTCCAAGCAGAAATCGATCGCTCCGCCGGTTCATTGTAGGTGGAACGAGAAAGAGGGAGCAAATTTAAAGAGAAATAGAGAAGCGGTCTCAGAGACAGAGAAAGAGAGAGTGGGGCACCTTGTGGGCTGGTGACTCCGAAATGTGTGATTTTAAAGTTTACGGTTGTTCTTGCCCCAGGTCGAATTACTTTGTCTTCCAAGATGCGTGTCGGTCCGATATTAGTTCCGACTCTCACCGTCTCGTCATGGGCATTTCTGCATTCTGGTGGGTGCTTCGTCTTGTCTTCAAGCGGTCTGGGTGACCAACGTTCGGACAGGGCCTTGGAAGAAGTGGTTCCAAGCAGAAATTGATCGCTCCGCCGGTTCATTGTAGGTGGAGCGAACGGAACGATCTCACCAAGGCTGTCAACGTCCAGTGACCGTGTCGGCGACTCCATCGGAAGAGACACGGAAGATCCGGGTCAGATTTCCTACAAGGCCCAAAACCAATCCTCAAACGGTACGAGGCCGCCTGGCGAAGAACGACAGCGGCCTCATGTCGAACAATCCGTCAACGTATGCATGTCGGCGGCTGATGCCGTGTCGCCAGAGCCCACAGTAAAGTCGGCTGCCGCCACGTCTGTTGTCCATACCGAGGTTGCAACAGGACGTTCGGTCGCCGCCGTTGTGTTCACTCATGAGTGCGTCGCAGAAGCTATGAAATTTGGCCTGTGTGCAAAAGCTTCTTTTAGTCAGTTCTCTGTTTGGTCTGATCATGAAGCCCTCATAGGGCCTCTGGAAGAGATTGCCCATTTGGCACCCTCGTTGTACTGATGTAACTAAAGGTAACGGCGGTTCCGTCTTCTTCGTCACAGTCTTGTTTGTTCTTCAATTTAGAAGCTTGTCTTCGTATCTGTTAAGAGTGAACTTTGCTGGTTGTGGTCTATGAGTTTGTCCATCCACTGTTTTAAGCATATCCCAATTGCAACGTCTTATGTCAATGATTTGAGTGTCTCTTTGGATCAGGCCGTCGCTTTTATGTTGACATTCAGGCGTTACGCAGTTGTTTTCACTGTTAAAGAAACAGACGAAATCCGTGTCTATGTCGAGCAATGTGTAATTCTGGTAGTTCACAGTTCATCGGGCAATTGCAAAGCGACCGTGGCTGGTTGAGACAGGGTGTGGGAGCACTAAGAATTCCGCCTTTTTAACCCGGTTTCCATTCCTTGTATGAGCACCCTTTCGAAGACGGAAGCGGCCACACGCTGTTGACTGAGGACTTCGCGTTCCTAACACACAATTTCAGAGTTATTACGAAGATTGCCTTACTCGTTTGAGGCAAAATTCACCACCGGGTATAGATCGAAGGCGATAGGAAAACGTTTCCCCGGGGATTTGCTCGTTGTGGTGGCAAAGCCGACGCCTTCGATTGGGAGGACGGTACTACTCCCGGGATGGCAAAGTGCTTGTTGATCGCGTTCGTACAGTGCTACTGCGTACCGACACTTCCTTAACGCTTCTGAGCGGAATACGTCTTGAAAATTGTGGTTCGGACTTTCTCAGAGCCTCACGTTTCTCTTTGAGTGCCTACATCTTCTCTCCTTTGACTCAGATTTCTTTCTAGTCGGGTCTGGTTGGGTTTTAAACACCTTTCTCGTGTCTACCGCTTTCTCTATCACCGCACCTGTTCTCTCTTCCCTTTTCACTCCGCACAGTTCTCTTTCCCTTCTCAGCCTGTCACCAGGAATAGCACTCACAAAGCCCTCTTCGGGATTATATTCCCCAGTCAAAGTGAGTACCAAGCACCGATAAGGCCATGGTCGGGAAGGCGATGAGCACGCAAAGGTTAATGGTCTGAATATCGCGGCAGAAATCACCCTTTCCTTCTCTGCTCGGATAATAATGGACGAGACAAGAACGTTGAACGTCCCAATGGTTAGACGCAGGTTATCAAGGTCGAGCCTTGTCTCAAGGGACGGAGAC
This sequence comes from Clathrina lutea, assembly GCA_028571005.1. NCBI lineage: Eukaryota > Metazoa > Porifera > Calcarea > Clathrinida > Clathrinidae > Clathrina > Clathrina lutea. Next base: position 4,694 of record JAOWAR010134971.1, on the reverse strand, counting down.
CTGTACGTCGTTTATACTTTGGATTCCAGCGGTCTGGCCTGAGATTACCCTGCAGGGACAACTCAAAGCCCTGGAAGAACCGATGTGTCGTTCCGAGTCACGATCAGTCCATGTACCTGCATGCGTCAGTGTGATCTGCACAACGCCAGTAAATAAAAGTACCTTTCATGATACGGCTCTCAGTTCGAGCGCAAGTGCTGTTACCTTCTGTCTCGCGTAAGCACGTCCTCAAACCCGCCTTCTGGAAAGGAGAAGCCAGACTGTACCATTTCAAATGTCACTCAACTGAAGATGGTGGCTTAGGTTTGATGATACAGGAGGGATTGCGAGTAAGAGAAGCCGTTTTGAGAGGTTAAAGCGGGCACGCATTTCGTTTGAAGTCCGAAAGGTGGATCTTTGTCTCAAGGTTCGAGGAGCCAGAGGGCGCTCCTTGAGGTTGGAAGGAGCGTGGTCTTCCAACACTTTGCCCCGTATACCTATCATACTTACATGTACTCTAAACTGCGGAATGGTTATGCAGGTGCAACAGAACATAGCTTCACGGAAATAGTGACGTTAGCTCCGAAAACCAAGGTTCCACTTCTCCTGTTTCGCAGGTCGGGACTCCGCCGGTATCTATCTTTCCTTTTTTCCGAGGCTCTTGTTCACTAACATATACTTTCTGACTGAAATAAGAAGAGGAATAGAGAAGCCGCCGCAGAGAGAAATATAGAGAGAGTGGTCTGGGGACTCCGAAAAGCCTGATTTTAAGCCTTACTGTCGTTCTTTCCGCAGGGTGAACAACATATCGTCCAAGATGCGTGTCGGTCCGATGTTACTTCTGGCTCTCACCGTCTTGTCATGGGCACCTCTTCAATGCGGTGGGTGTTCCTTCTTGCCTCGAAGGGGTCTGGGTGGCCGACGTTCGGACAAGGCCTTGGAAGAAGTGGTTCCAAGCAGAAGTCGATCGCTCCACTGGTTGATTGTACGTGTGGGGCGAACGGAACGATCTGACCAAGTCTGTCAACGTCCAGTGACCCTGTCGGTGACACGGTACGAAGAGACACGCAAGACACAGCTCAGAGCACCCACAAAGCCCAAATCCAATCCTTCAACCGTACGAGGCTGCCTGGTGAAGAGCAAAAGCGGCCTCATGTCGAGCGGGCGGCCAACGTATCGACCTCGGGGGCTGATGGCCATCTCGCCAGAGCCCGAGGTAAAGCCTGCTGCCGCCACGTCTGCTGTCCGTACGGAGGTTGCAACAGGACGTTCGGTCGTCCCCGTTGTGTTCACTCATGCGTGCGTCGCAGAAGCTATGAAATTTGGCCTGTGTGCAAAAGCTTCTTTTAGTCAGCTCTCCGTTTGGTCTAACCATGAAGCCCTCATAGGGCCCCTGGAAGAGAATGTTCCTTTGGCACCCTCGTTGCACTGATGTAACTAAATGTAACGGTGGTTCGGTCTTCTTCGTCACAGTCTTGTTTGTTCTTCAATTTAGAAGCTTCTCTTCCTATCCGTTAAGAGTGAACTTTGCTGGTTGTGGTCTATGAGTTTGTCTATCCACTGTTTTAAGCATATCCCAATTGCAACGTCTTCTGTCAATGATTTCAGTGTCTCTTTGGATCAGGCAGTCGCTTTTTGATTTTGCCGTTCAGGCGTTACGCAGTTGTTTTCACTGTTAAAGAAACAGACGAAATCCGTGTCGATGCTGAGCAGTGTGTAATTCGGGTAGTTCCCAATTTAGCGGACAATTTTAAAGCGGCCGTGGCTGGTTGAGGTAGGGTGTGCCAGGACCTTCTTGAACCTGGTGTCCTTGTGTCCGCTCGTTGCATGAGCACCCTTTCGAAGATGGAAGTGGCCACACGTTATTGAATGAGGACGTCGCGCTCCTAACACGGATTTTCAGAGTAGACTTAATACGAACTTCATCATCATCATCAACATTAGAATATATATTTGAAAAGGATTACTCAATAGCATTACAGAGCTAATCGACTTAGCTTTTTTATTTGAAACAAACTTCACCACCGGGTATAGATCGAATGTACTTGGAAAAACTTTTCCTTGGGGATTCGCTCCTTCTCTCCGCAAAGCTGACCCCCGCGATTGGGAGGAGGTTTCATCTCCCAGAATGGCGAGGCGCTTCTGTTGATCGCTTTTGTACAGCGCTACTGCGTACAGACACGCCCTTGACGCTGCTGGACGGAACAAGTCTTGCGAATAGTAGTTCTGACTATCTCAGAGTCTTAAGTTCCTCTCTGGAGGCCGCTATCCCCTCTGCTTCGACTCAAACATTTTTATAGTTTTTTGTTGTTCTCTTTTAAACACCTTCATCATGTCTACCGCTTTTTCTATCGACCCCGGGCTCTCTTCCCCTACCTTTTCACTCTGCACAATTCTCTTTCCCCTTCTCAGCCTGTCACCGGGAATAACACTCACAAAGCCCTCTTCGGGAATACATTCCCCACTCAAAGTCAGCATCGACGACCGAGAAGGCCATGGTCGGGAAGTCGATGAGCAGGCAAAGGTCAGTGGTCTGCACATCGTGGCAGAAAACGTCCTTTCGGATCTTTCTCTGAAGTTCCGAGCAACTAGAGGCCGCTTCTTGATAATGGAGGGAAAGTGGTTTTCTAAGATTGGGAGGTAGCTTGAAGCCTAAGACGATCTTTCCGACCGCCCTTGAAAATCGAAACAGCAATGGCCTTCTTCCAATCATTTCACATGCCCTAATCGTAAAGAAGGGTTAAACAGGCTGAGTAGGCGCCAAAGACACCAGGCAAGCTACTTTCATTAGGCGGTATGAAATGCCATCATATCCATTTGCTCGGCCCACAAGACATCCGTCCCTTCCGCCGGAGAGAATAGTTCCATGCCAAATACTGTGGTACAGTTGGTCGGAGCAAAAGGGAACGCTTCAGGTACTAAGATTTTGTTTGGTTGATAAACACATTTTTAGAGCTTCCCGTTCTGCTCGTTTTTGCTGAAGATGTTTTTTGAGTCGTCCATCAGTGGGGGAACGAGATGAAAACCGCTTCTTTTCATACCGGTTAAGTCCTTCGCCTACCGACACCATTTCGAAGACGAACACGCGTACGTTCTATCGGAGAGATCAGGGCCTGACCATTCAGGTACGCCAACTTAGCTGCACGTATGGCATTCGTCGCTTTGTTTCTGCCCGAGCAGCATATCGCCTTGTCCCAAGGCTTCCCTGAGGATTGAGCTTTCAGGCGGACGAGACGAGTTTTTCCTCGCATGTGCCGGTGCAACTTTCCATTAAACCAGGGTGCGCTGTCCCGACGGGCTGAGCAATGCTCAATGGTGAGGAATTTTACGTTTTCAGCTCGTATTTAAAAAGAATAATTGCTCCCACCGAGCCCATATTTCACCGATGTCGTTGGAAGGATGGAAGACGTGCTCCCAGTCGTCGTAGACGAACCCTGAATTATTTTTCTGATGATCTTTCGAAGCAAAGTACCACCTGGCAGATTTGTAGGTATTGTTGACGCGGAGGGGGGGGGGGATCACGGAAAGTGTTCAGTTTTCGTCCAAGAAGGGTGCGAGTGTGCGATTTTTCGACTTTCCATATCATTGTACAAACTCGGCTGCGAGAAAGTACGAGTTGCAAGCCATGCTAATTCTGCCATTTGATGGTACACATTAACAGTGCGAAAGAAAGTACGAGGGCTGCGAGCCTGTCCGTTTGTCCAAGGTTTCGTCGAAGAGGGAGTGCGAATGCGCGATTTTTTAAGTGCGAGGATGCGAGCCTGTCCGTTTGTCCTCGTCTTCGTCCAAGAAAGGTGGGAGTGTGATTTTTCGATTTTCCGTTTGATTGTATACATTCGGTTGCCTGGATGTACGAGTCGCAAGCCATGCTTTTTCTGCCCTTTGATCGTACACATTGACAGTACAAGGGAAAGTGCGATGATTGCGAGCCTGTTTGTTTGTCCTTGGTTTCGTCCAAGGAGAGTGCGAGTGTGCAGTTTTGCGAATTTTCCATTTGATTGTACTCGGTTTTTACCATTTGCTACACGGTGCCTGAAATCGGTAGCCATCTCGGCCCCAGGTGAGTGTATATTGCTGGAAGCCTACTTCCTCCACCAATAACTTACGAGGACGAATGCATGAATGACTTCGGAACCTAGACCCCTTCTCCCCAGCACAAAGTCAGTGCGCACGGGACCGAAAGTGTGACGCAATCTTGCGATCAGGGTGCTGCGCGCGCTTTCCCAATCGAAGCAAGGGAGTCGTCGATTTTCGTGCCAATTCGCCTTCGAGAAAGGGCCTTCGTTGCGAGCACCTTGTACTTTCACCATAAGCTGACCCAAGCCGCGGTTTTCATCTTCAACTAATGGCCGTACAGAGTTACAATTTGCCATGTCATCACCCAACATATCGAGCGAGCGCTACCGTCGTTAACTTTTGTGTGACATTTGTTAAGGCAAAATTAATGCCTCTGACACCTACGGTCACAAAAAGCACATCTCACCCAATAGAGGGCAAATGCACTCACTCTCAGTTCATAGAAAAAAGATACACCACAGAAAACATTCAGGACCATCAGCAGGGACTACAGACCATTTCGTTCTCCCATACATACCTTTTCTGCACCCATCATGCACGTACCATCGGCCATAATTCAAATCAAAAGAAGAAGAAGAAGAAGAAGAAGAAGAAGAAGAAGAAGAAGAAGAAGAAGAAGAAGAAGAAGAAGAAGAAGA
>JAOWAR010134860.1:0-11809 GCA_028571005.1 Clathrina lutea | reverse complement strand
GCTAGATATTCAGTGTTGTACCCTGCCGCCCCTTGACGTCAACACTTCACCTCTGACGTCAACAAACCTTGCATGCAGCCCTGGCAATCATCTGCGTGCCAGATGGCCGTGCGGTGAGCGTCGTACTGAGAGGTGCACACATGATTTCGCGGCCGTGCAGTTTCCTGATCGTAAATTCGCCCTGGCCAGTCAAACATTTCGATATGCATGAGCTTTTCTGAGTTTCTTTTCCACCACGGAAAGTTCTGACGGTCACCTTTGGATTGGTGTAGCGCATTTACCAGTACGGCTGGTAGGAGAAAAACTATGTGCTACAAAGTGGGCGATTGAGCAAACTGCACTATGCCCTAGAATTTTAGCGAACCACACATACCCGGGGGTGTCTGGTCATGTTCTAGTTTTCATGCCAGTCCCAAACTTCTTTGAATCTGGTCAGGAGATTCGATAGCCATTCCCCGTAACCAAGCACTGTGAGAGAGAACACCGTTTTCCTGACTCTTTGAAACATGCTGAGAGCAGCAGTATACTGGGACATCAGCCATGGGCACCAAATGTAGGCATGCTGAGGTCCTTTTCCCTATGATCGGCTTTACAAATGTTTCTCTCTCGATTTACTTCAGTTCGTGTGTTTTTTTTTGCGCACATTCGCTCCCACTTTGGATTTAGCCTTTATGCTCCTTCCTACCCTGCCCTGAGCGCCTGGGCTCTTTGGTTTCAATTTTTAATCTGTGAGTTTCTCCTGTTGTTCCAGTGCATTATGCATCTGACTGGGGTAGCTGAGGGTTAAGCACAGGCTGCCATTCATGTTCCAGTTGTTTCCCTGAAATGAGTTGAGCAATTTTCTGCCAACATCTCGCAGCGAGAGGGGACGGGGCTGGGGTGGGATGGTAGGATGGTAATTGAGGACAATAATTTCCTTATTTCTTTTTGCTGATAGTGAGTCTGTGGAGTCTTAACGGGCCATGCCAGTGCTATATCCCACCCCATAGCAGGTCTATCGCATGCCATGTCACTACCCTGAGGTCAACACAACTTCCATGTGTTCATGTGTTGTCCTGCACGGCGTGGGCATGTAGTAGTACTGAGTAAGGATGTGGATTATTGGACATGTCCATTGCTAGTCGATAGTGAAAGTTTTGAATACCAAAGTATTGGTCTTCAATCAGCACGATCAAAGGCGATTTTTCCAACCAACTTGGAAATTGGTTAAATGCCTGGCGGCCATGCTTTAACTTTGAGTAGCTCTTTCTAAAGTTATTTCATTTGCTTACCAACAATGCTGAGCTGTGCCCGACCAGACCCTGACACAGCGTTATCGGGTGTTGATACACTGAAAACTTTGCTGAAAACATGCTCTGTAAGGGAGTGTGAAAAAAGGCATTCTAATGTGATATTCTGTCGTGTTGTTTTTCAAACCCTTACACGTCAGAGTTACAAGCCAAACAGGAAATGCTAGCAGTGCAGTTGGTTCAAGCTTAAAATATTTAAATGCTGGGATCATGCAGTTCCTCTGGACTACACGGGCGAGTGCAACCTCCAGTAATTATATTAATGAATTTAAGTTAAGGGTGGGTACCCCTTGGTTTTGGCTTTGGTTGCCAAAATTAGGATTTCAGTTGGAAAGGGTCCAAAACATCCTCAGGTTTTACCCAGAGGAAAGTTGAAGCTGAAAACTGTACAGAAAGATTAAAACCATTCCTATTCCTGCCAACTTCAACACAATAGAGAGTTTTTCCTTGTGATATTTAAGGCCCACTCGTGTAGGTGGGAGCGCCTGTGTACGAGGTTCCCATGTACATTGCGGAAGTTGACGCAACAAAGGCCGTTCAAGGGAAATTCTGCCGCTCCACGTGTGGAAGTGGTGGTTTAGTGAATTAGAGTCAGCATTAGAGACTTCCCCCAAATGATATTTTTAGCCCACCCATGTAGGTGGGAGCGCACGGGTACGAGGTTCCCAAGTACATTGCGGAAGTTGACACAAACGACTCGACGCAGCAAAAGCTGTTCATTGGTAATCCTGCCCCTCCACGCGTGCTCGGAAGTGGTGGTTTTGTGATTTGGAGTCCGCTTGGCGTGGTGCGATGGAAGCAAGTCCCGAAGCGAGTTCCGATAGCGGGAGAAATTTGAAAGCTGCCGTGCGAAGCTTACTCCGATGCTTTAATTCATCCCAGGGTATTCCCGACGAGGAAAGCGGCCGCTTGACTTCATTGCCAGGGTTCTCCCTCTCATATGTGGCGAGGTCAGTTTCGTTCCGCCAAAGGATCCGGTTTTTTTTTGCAATTTGGATTTATCCTCGAGAGCATCATCCGTGAAAAAAGAATCCTTGCTAAATCTTCCAAAAGTGGATGGCATGTTTGGTGAAAGCAAGCAAGGAATTTCGCCACCTACCCTTTCTGCAGTCTTGCGCTGTTACTGCTTGCAAGCACTTACCCAAATCTGCGTACCGTTCACTTGAACTTCTCCATCGCACAGTGTTTTGAGTTTGCCATGCTATGCTTAAAACTTCAACATATTTTCTGCGATGAACAGCTCAAAACACCTGCCAAGCCAGCGCAAGGCAACTTGAAATCGGCTTTATAAAGCGTATCGAACTGGTGGAGCTTGCCGTCGGCAGCACATCTGACCCTGCTGCATACCACTGTACACGTCACGTATGTTGTGATACTGAATGGCACCATTTTCTGGGCAGATCGACGCGAAGAACGGCAATCAGCGCCCTTGCTCGCCTAAACTAGAGGTGATGTAATGTACAAGGTGCAGCCGCGGGGATACATTGCCGGGAATTTCATATGGTATTTTCTTGGAAAGTGGGTGGCCAAACTTTCTAGAGCTCGTTTGAAGTAATCTTGAAACAAATAGAGGCGAAACTTGGCCCAAGACTGGCCAGGTAGATGAGCTTGAATACGGAAGTACGAATAGTTGATATCTGTCACCTTTTCTCCCTCTCTACCTGCTAAAGCAAAGGAAATCAATTTAAAGAAAAGAAAAGCGAAAATCTCATGTTTTAAGGACCCTAAGAGAAAATGGACCACACCCTTAATTCCGTCAATAACTTTTTTCCTATGAAAGTAAGTAGCATGTCAAGTTTGGTGGACTTGGAAACGCAAACAAAGGCATATAGTCTCTAGAGAGTTTGAGTGAAAAGCATTTTTTGTCAGTAACTTCACCTTCCGAAGAGCTAACCCATCATTCAAACAAATTTTCATGATCTTCATTTAAGCCCTGAGATGAAAACACAACTAGGAGTCTGCAGAGCAAATAACTGTTGTTTTACAGGGAGGGGTACCCACCTTTAACACTATGGAAATTTACAGAAAAACATCATTATAAATTCATCTCTTGCAAAATTGTTCCATGTGATACCCAGATTTTACCTGACGCTGATTTTCCCTCAAGTGTTGAATTGATCTCCTCACGCTCAACTCCCTGAGGCTGACAAACAAAACATGTGAACCCAAAATGATCAGGATAATGTGATACATGGAGACTCCCCAATACAGTTACTCTGGTGCCGTAGCTGAACTTAAAGACAGAGGAAAATATTGTCTTTTTGCAAGGCAAGCCACCGGACTAGATATTAACCATACTGGTGCTCCACTAACATTAACTAAACAGATATATGGAAATGCAAATGGGAAATTTTGCTGAAGGCTTTAAACTCAGCGTTTCCTCCGAACTAAACTGTTTGAGACATGAACAGTCACCTAGCTTATTTAAGTCTTAGCAAGCTTTTTTTTTATCTTTCACTGACCAGACCGGGATCATGCTTCCTGTTTCTCAATGTCTTAGAGGCTTTTCACTTGCATGGTATGAGACGAGAAAACCAAGCCATACCCAGACAAGAACAAACGTATATTCATTTATCTTGACACTGTTGTCTTACCTCCACTAGAAGCTTTTTGGTTACCCGGTCGACAGCAACAACATTCGCCCGCACCTCGCCGTCTTTCTGGCACGGGATCTTTCCTCCTGTAGATGCCTTAACAATGATTGGACAGGGGCCAAGCTCGTGGAACGTCATATTGAACTCAACGGCTCCTGAGCTGTCTGTACAGAGACAAATTTCTTGCGATCTTGGTGTACGAGGTGAGAGACGGTGACATTCACTGTTGATCAGGTTGATGGACACCTAAGGAACAGAGACGGGAGAAACAATGTGATGTAAACGACCAAAGAAAACGGAAATATAGATATCTCAAAGGTGTGATAAATATTCAGTAATAAGATTCAGAAGCCTCCCAAATATTAATTTGAAGAAACTTATTTGTTCATTGAAACCCGAATCTGAAGGCGGTGCCAAAATAAATTGGAATGGTTTGAAAGAGATAAAGAAATGCAGTACTCATTCTTGTACGAACGAGCAGCTAACTTCTCAGTTGTAATATCAGGTGGGGTAGCTAAGAAACCCAGGGCAGGTATAACTCAGTACCTTAGGCCATTCGGTCCGGACTTTTGGGCCGCAGTTTCGCATTTCGATATCAGAGTCTAATCCCGTAAAATCTTCGGCGGTGCACGTGCATGCATGCATGCCATGGTACGGTGTTGCATGCATTGCATATGGATACTCGACGCGACCTTGCTTGCGCTAGACGCATCGACTTGCGTGATGACATCAACATTCAGGGCAGCAGCCAATCAGCTGCCAGGAATTTCTTCGCAGAACTTATTCGCGAATCGGCCCAAAAGTCCGGACCGACCGGCCTAAGGGGTTGGCAATACCCGCCCTACTCTTTAAAGCACTGGATAGATGCACAGTACAACACGGCATACTAACATTGGTAATCAGGTGATACTTATTCAGCCTCATGGTAATGTGGTTGTTAAAACATGTCTGCTGCGTCTGCCATGCTGAGGCTGAAAGCTCTCCAGCAACATGGCTCATGGCTGGCTATGCTGCCGCTTGAACTGCCTGTGCTACACCAGGACTCAGGTTGAGACTGCAAGTCCAGTATGATGAGGTCAAGGAGCACACCTGCATTGTAACATCCGGCTGGCAATACTACCTCATGAGTAAGACGTAGTTAAGTGCAACGGACTTTATAAGGACTAATAATTACTAATGCTTTCAACAATCAGTAAGAAAGACGAAATGCAGCTTCAGGTGTGACGATGACGACATTGACCGCTCCCTTTCACCAATTTCAACTAACATAATCATCAGAATAAATCAATTCTATTCTATATAAATACCCTAACTGTCTTTCTTCACTCAGCACGACAACCTGATCGGCAAGCTTGTTTGGTTTGGATTGTCACATCCATTCATCATAATAATGAAGAAATCAAGAATTGCTACGCTATACATACAGGGTTTGCAGGTTTGTCAGACGGCTAAAGATTCCCACCGGAAGCTGGCTAATGTAGTTGTGGCCCAAAGTTCTGTGTTGCAAATTGAAAACCATTCTCACCAGTTCACATGTCTTCCATATTAGATCTGATCAATTTATTCCTTGGGGACATTTCTCTACTCAAATTAACTATCTCAAGCAGGACTTTACTCATCTCGACTCTATTTCCGCCAGTTAAACTTCGACACCACACCTGTCATACGTATAAAGAACCACCGAAGATGGCTTGACGGAAATGCCTCAAGACTCCTCAGGTTAACATTGGTATTGTCTGGAAACATTGACAGTGATTGCTCCTTTCAGGCAGGCATTCAAAAATTTGCATGGTGAGCCATGCTGTGTGGGATACATTTTGTTGCGTACGTGCCTGAAAAAGATATTGTCGCCGTTTTGAAATTATGCCGACCTGAAGAAGACTGAGGCAATTCTGGGGAACAGTCTTCAAGGATTGTTTGTTTGCATAAATGCAGATGTGATGGGAGAGCAAAACTTCAAAATACTTTGATATTGTTACAGCTGAGAATCACTAAAGGAGAAATCATTCTTGGTCATTTTGCAACAGTAAGTTCAGCAAATCAAACTCTCCATGTTATGTGTATGTGTGTGAGTGTGTGTGTGTGTGTGTGTGTGTTTGTGTGTGAATGTGTGTGTGTGTGCGTGCGTGTATGTGCGTGAGTGTGTGTGTGTGTGCATGTGTATGTGTGTCGAAAAGGGCTACATAACAACGTTGGACCTGTGTGGGTGTGTGTGTGTGTGCATGTGTGTGTCTGTGTATCTGTGTGTGTCTGTATGTGTGCCTGTATCTGTCTGTGTTTGTCTGTGTGTGTGTGTGTCTCTGTGTGTGTGTGTGTCTGTGTGTGTCTGTATGTGTCTGTGTGTGTCTGTGTGTTAGTATGTGTGTTTGTGTGCTTCTGTGTGTGGCTTGTCCATGAGGAAAAGAGCTACAGTCATGTGAAAGCTTTGCACAACATCACATCACGTATACTGAGACATGGAGGTGAATGGCATTGTTTGAGTTTAGCACAGGCTACTTATCATCAGATCCTCATGAAACTTACAGGTGGGTCAACGCTGGGTTGTTTAGAACACATTGCGGTACCGTATAATGAGCGCCAGAGCTGCAGATTGCGTTTACTCCGGACCGGATGACGCACGAACACGTCCCAGCACATGTTGTCAGTGATATCAGCAACCATAGGGAAGCATAGATTTGCACTGTACGCATGGATGGATGATGGTCTCGGGAAAATACCCTTCGCTCAAAGCAGAACGCCATTCTCCGGGGGAAATCTGAAGAAAGATTAACGTGGCTTTCTCTCTTCAGTGCTTGAAACCAATATGAGAAGAAAAAATAATTTCATCTTTCATCAGACAAAGCTCTCAGAACGGAAGCTAGCTGCCAATTAGTGTCGACGGACAGATCCGATTACTTTACATAACTGTAGGTGTATTTACATTTTTCAACGGCATTTATCCCAAAACTTCCCATTCGACACCTCTTACTTTCAAATTAGCCCCTTATAAATACAATCCTCTTCGAGCGTGAATAAAGGCCCAGGACTTTAAGTCCAAGGCGAAACCAATATTTTTCCGAGGCACTTTATTGTTCGCAGTTAGAATTTTTATTTTTACAGTTTTTTTTGCCCTCCCGCCATTAACATGCACAGAATTCGTTACAGCTTTCTAATTCCTGATAAAACAAAATGGAGGGTTTAAGCATAGTTTCAAGAATATCTTCCTGGTAAAACAACCTGGAAGGTTTAACGCGTCATTTAAAAAGCATATTATAATTCTCATTAATATGCATGAAATGAACTAAGTGAAACATATTCAGGTGAAACATGGATCAAAAGCCTCGGCCTTGGCTTTTAATTTACTATCAATGAAGAGCGTGAACAAATTATTGCTTTGTTCTTGCACGACCCCAAATTTTCGCTTCCGAAAAGGAAAAGAAGTGGCTATTACTGGCCAATAAACTCTTCTGATGTTTAGGGCCAAGAAGGGGCTAGTTTGCGAAGGATGGTATCAAATGGGTAATTCTGACCAAGGACTTTTGGAAGATGATATAATCTCCACGGCTCCTCTTCCTCTCTCTCTCTCTCTCTCTCTCTCTCTCTCCCTCACTCTCTCTCTCTCTCTCTCTCTCTCTCTCTCCACGAGCGTTGGCTGTGTTGATTATAGATAAGTGTTAGTTCACTGTCATTTTGTAATGAGAAAAAGTTCAGGTCATTTCACTGTTCGTTTTGTACACCTTGGTATATTTGTTGCTAGAGAGTCAATTTCCTAATGTTGTATGGTAGCATCTCTGGCTATTGTCTGTATATATGTTTCTTTTATGTTTGTGATTACCAATTGGTCCATATAAATCGATTTAAAAAAACTCTCCTTGGCCATGATATAATATTGATTGTTGAAAGTTGCTCTATTCTCTGCACAAAAGCACACAAAATCATAATGTGCAGCTTTCAAGGTTTTCGCTCCAATCAGCCTCGCTAGTTTTTTAATAGATTTCTCTCTGTGGCTTCTTCCCTCCGCACCAGTCTCTCTGTCCCTTTGTCTCCCCGTTTCCCTGTCCCTTCGCCTGTCCGTTTCTCTGTCACTTTCTCACTCCAAAAGTTTCTCCCACGCTCCGCTCGCGCTGCTACAACATGCTGATTCTACTCTCTGAAGGTCGGACAGTTTTCAAATTTTGCATTCGACAAGCTCGGGTACACACAACGTACGCCCCATTAAGCTTTTGAAACCCAATCGCTTTTCGTGCAGAAACTCATGTGAGAAAGACTTTTTTGAAGTTGAGACCTTCTCTTCTTGGAAAAACTCTCTAGATCTCTTAAATACAGTGGTAATTCCTTGCCTACGGAATACGAGAATCTACGTCTTGAAAGATCTAGAAACTTTGCTCTGCCTGCAGGCGAGGCGTTCAGAGCTGCTTTGCTTGCCCTCGCCCCTCCTGAAATGACAGGATCTCAGAAGAGAAAGGCAAGAATTCCCTCGTGCGCAGTGTTGTCTCCTTTCAGAGTTTAAGAGAAATGAGTTAATCTCATGTATTTGGTCCTCTCCGGTGCCAGTTTTGGCTAAGTTCTCCTGATCAGGCCCCGTATATGCGTGCATGGCCAATTCAGTGCAAGAGAATAAAGGCCAAGTGAACGTCTATATTCCACGATGGTTGGAAGAGACAATGACGGTCACCCTGACTGGCAAGATCCTTCTACCTTACCGGAGCGGAGGTAGATTTATAGCATGTCTCTGTCAAGTTCCTTTTCACAATCCTCTGAAGGCCCCACCAGTCCGGACTTGCCTTGCAGTTGTTGGGAGTTTGTCGTATTGTTGTCTTCACACCATCGCATCAGCCACGTCAGAAACCTCTGCCAGAGAAGATACACTCGCCGTTGCCAGTATTTTTTCAGAGTGGTCAAGTCCCTAAGAAGAAAATTCGCGACCATACGTCATATCATGGACAAATCATCGTCCTCTGCCAGAAAAAAAGAGCCCCTGGCTTGGTGTCCTGCGCCGAGAATCCAGCACTAGAAGATAGAATGTCGCGTCGTCGCTTGTACTTCGAGCCGGCGCGTCATTGCAAGGTCCTCTGCGCCGCAAGCGGCTTGGCGTAACCGACCTCACGTGATATCTTTCCACATCGGCGCGCAGCCGAGCCGCGCTCCCCACACTTTGCCTTCGCCGCGAGGAGCAACATGAGCAAAGACAGGTTGAATTTTACTCGCTTCGATCTACGGACGCCTCCAGTGCAGTTGCATCCACAACCGCCCGAGGCACTCGTCGGTCGCTACCGCAGTTGACAAGAATGAAAACAGATCAGCAAAGCTTCGATCAGTTGCGGGGGAGGATTGTTGTGAGCTAGCATGTAGCATGAGACCAACAAACAGAGAACAACACAAATAGCGGCGTTGCACCGCTTGCTCAAGGAGCAGTTACAACAAAGTTCTGTTGTGGGCGGGACCCATCGTTGCAAGAAGTACCGCTCTAAACGCAGGCACGTGTAAAGAGTCGGCAAAGACCGAGGAATGGTGGAGAAAGACAAAATCACAATCTCCCCAGTGTTAGACAACTTGCGGCCTTGGTTGCGTAGAGAGGGAGAAAGGGAAGAATTTTCGGTTCGACGTAATTTGGAAAGGCGTGGATGGGTAACTGAGAGGACTATCCGCTTTGAATCGAACGACTTCAGAAACGATTGGCCTTTTGTTCTGCTGACTCATGCCAGTCGGTGAAAATAATCCACCAACCTGTCAATTGGTTTGAGCAAATGACATCAGGATTTCCATTCGGCCAAGCTGCATTTCACCTCAAGTTCGAATCCGGACCGCCCCAGTCGGCGAAACTACGGCTTATCCTAAACCAGCGTGAGTGCCATTCGTGAAGAACTTCAAAGGTTAAAACTCGTCTGCGTATTCTTATAACATCTTTCGGCCCCGGTGTGTTGTGATCGAAGAGGTTGAGCGCTGCAAGAGTTCGGGCAGAGATGGGCCCGGCCAAAACCGCACAAAGTACAATTCTCAAATTCTGTCAAGACCTTCTTGACCGCTACTGGTCATTCGCAGTCTGCAGGCTGCCGTCTGCGTAACAAACCATGAATTATCGTCAATGACAACCCGTCACTCCATGCCGTGCACGATCCGGGAGCGCTTGCGCACCGCTCATCAACATCTTCCACCCTCCGCCTTATTTGCAAAAAATATAATAATGATATTCTAGTAGCCAATTCAGGGGGCGTCACATAACACTTAGTACCGGTACAAAACCGCATTCCTGACAATCACCAAACTTCGCAGAAACCACATGTCAGGATCATGCATGGCACCTGGAAGAAGCGATCGATTCTCCGAAGTGCATGCTAGACAGGTTGTTTCTGAAGACGATTGCAAGTCCGAGCGTCCCGTGAAAACAGCCGAGAAGTCACGTGATGTTGATGCAATATTGGCTTGGCGTCGCGCGCCGGCGAACTGGAAGAATGTCACGTGATATACATGTAGGCTGCGACTTACATCGGCGCTGCACCTGAGCGAGCATTTATAGGGTCGTGCTGGGCGAAGGAATTACGAAGCAGCGGCGACGTGGGATTCTCCAGCTTCTGGTACTGGATACTCCAGTGTTCGATACTGGTCAGGGCAGTGAAGCCAGGCGGGCTTTCTCTGAGCTGAGGACGGACGTTTGTCCACGCTAACGGAATGATCGCGAGTTTCCTTCGGACCGCCTAGCGCGCTCAGCGGAGAAGCAACGTCCAGAGTGGGTGCTCACTCTCCTTGACCTCTAGCGTGGCAACTGCGAAGGTGTGAAGGTCACGGTACGACCAACACAAGGCAAGTTTCCATCTAGGACGTTCGGCAGATGGTGCAAGGAAGAACTTGAAATATTTAAACATTAATGCGATACCAAGAGAAGACAATTGAACAAGGACTCAGGATAGGGGCTCGAAGGCAAGGGCGAAATCGCCCAAAAATTATTATCAATGAAGAGCGTGAACAAATCATAGTACTTGCATGATCCAAAAATTTCGCTTCCGAAAAAGAAAAGTAGCGGCTATAACTGGCCAAAAAAATCTTCTTTTGGCAGTGTTTAAGGGCCAAGAAGGGGCTAGTTTTCGAAGGATGGTATCGAATGGGTAATTCTGTCTAAGCGCTTTTGGAAGATGATATAATCTCCATGGTATAAAATTTAATGTTAAAATTTCTCTATTCTCTGCACAAAAGCAAGCAAAACAAGCATTGGCAGCTTCCAGGGTTTTCGCTCCAATCAGCCTCGCTGGCTGGTAAATCGCTTTCTCTCTGTGGTTTCTTCCCTCCGCGCCAGTTTCCCTGTCCCTTTGTCCCTCCGTTTCCCTGTCCCTTCGCCTGTCCGTTTCTCTGTCATTTTCTCACTCCGTATGTCAATCCCACGCTCCGCTCGCGCTGCTACAACATGCTGATTCTACTCTCTGAAGGTCAGACAGTTTTCAAGTCTTGCATTCGACAAGCTGGGGCACACCACGTCGTAGATCCGATTGCGCTTATGAAACTGAATCACGTTTCATGCAGAAACTCATGTGAGAAAGACGTTTTTGAAATTGAGAAGTTCTACGGCGCAATCATCCAAAATTTACTATCAATGAAGAGCGTGAACAAATTATAGTACTTGCATGGTCTAAATATTTCGCTTCTTAAAAGGAAAAGTAGCGGCTATAACTGGCCAAAAAGTTCTTCTTTTGGCAGTGGCTAAGGGCCAAGAAGGGGCTAGTTTTCGAAGGATGGTATCGAATGGGTAATTCCGTCTAAGAGTTTTTTGGAAGATGATACAATCTCCATGATATAAATTTGAATGTTAAAATTTCTCTATTCTCTGCACAAAAGCAAGCAAAACTAGCATTGGCAGCTTCCAGGGTTTTCGCTCCAGTCAGCCTCGCTGGCTGGTAAATCGCTTTCTCTCTGTGGTTTCTTCCCTCCGCGCCAGTTTCCCTGTCCCTTTGTCCC
>JAOWAR010134749.1:0-11809 GCA_028571005.1 Clathrina lutea | reverse complement strand
GGTCAAGTACAATGGACTGTACAAATAGGCGTACAGTACACACACCAAGAATAGGCATAGTAAATACGCATACATCAGAAGGGAGAGCTAGAGCCACATCACAAGGCTCACTGAATCTCCTTAACCCCCCGCGGTGTACCATCTTCGAAGATACGCAACAAACCTACGCGAAAATTCTCAACTTTTCGGAAGAACAAAAGCAATAGCCGTATGGTATAATCTCGAGCTCCTTGTGCGATTGGTTGCTTTGAGTTTAAATAAACAAAAGTACTGTTGCTCGGGTAGCACTTTGATTAAAATTAAGGGGTTTGGCACACTAGCCAGGCGTGTTGATGGCTGTACTGCTCGGATCTTAGATCTGTCAATGACCTTGCGCCAGCAATGAATCCTTCCGCGAAACCTTGCCCACAAGATCTCAGAACACAGCATTTTAAGATTTTCGGTCGGTGGTTTGCGATAAGCAACTCGTGGTTTCTCACGACATGATGGCCCACTGCTTGCTGGTGAGCTGCCAGACCCGTGAATGGGCCACGAGGCATAAATCGGAAGAGGTGATTATACCGATTGATACTTATGTGCAAAGTTAAAACGGTTGATATTGTGAATGGTGACTGGCCATGTTTACTCATTTCTTGGGAAGCTTCTGTCTTGCGTCACCAAGGGTCTAGACAGTACTCAAAGTAACCTCTTCCCCTACCTGCTGCGCAACCCTTTCATCACCTGAAGCCAATGCAAAAGTGGAAAGCAATACAATTGAAGCGACGTCATGATCAGATAGATGTGATTGACGTCATTATCAGATAGGCATGATTGAAAGATTTGGAGACATTCATGATCTACGACCCATGCTCTGCACTGAAAGTTACACGATAGTGAGCCGGCCAAACATAATGTTGTTCAAATCATTCTAGCAATGGATGGCCAGGACTGCAAGTTGCTATCGTATTGTGATGCAATGCGTACAGCCATGTGTGCCGACACGAAAGCTCTACGCAAAAAGGTGATGAGACAAGAAGAACTAGAGAAGCGGTAATAACCGACTACAATCAGGGTCCTAGCCAGCTTTTTGCAAGGCGTGAAATAATCCTCCGGAGAATCACCCAGAAGCTAGGGGGGTTCGGGGGCATGCTCCCTGGGAAAATTTTAAAGTGTCAGTGCCCAAACATGGCATTTTTGACCATTTTCGAGGGCAATTCCTTCACATCAGACCAATGAATTTTACTGCAGAAACAACAGTCGTTTACTCTTTCTTATGGGCAGCATACTCTGTCCTACATTATACCTCTTTTCTACAAACCACACTACACCAGAGAAGATGATAAGAAAAGTGATTCACCACCGTCATGGACATGCACAGTACTATAGCCGTGCTGTTTGGAAAGGCGGTAGAAATGAAAGACAAGTGGAGATAATATATGGAACAGCTACTGATCTATTTGAACTAGAGGCTGGATTGAAAGGAAAAGTTCTGCAGATGCTAGTGTCAAGCGTCCTTGAAAAAGCAGGTTCAAGCATCCTTCTTCTGCTGGCCCTGAACCCAGTTGGTCAAAGAAGACCAAGGTTGCGACCGTCTATACTGAGAGATGCAGTGCTCTAAACTGCTAATCGTAACGCAGATACTTGCACCATTACTGAACTGGGCCAGCAAGCAATGCACGCGTTCACTTTTTGTGACATCCACACGACAATTTCCCATGGCGGCCCAACAGTCATAGGCACCTGCAAAATCCATCTCTTCTAGAGGAGGCCCTTCAATTTCAATGGTCAGGAGGTTTTGGACAGTCTTGGCGTTCATCCTGTTGCCCAGTTTTGTTTTAATTAGTTATGTAAGTGTTGCAGTGCCCCTTTTCACATTAATTGAAATCGATTTGTTCGGAATCTTAGGTATGCTACACTGCTAACTATGAAGAAATTTATCGTTTTCTCGTCTCCCAAAACAATCCCCGAACACACGGCAGGTGGTTGCGAGAAAGCACTTCCAACAAAATCGTCAATTTTGAACAAACAGAGCCAGAGTATGCATACATTTTGGCAATCAGCAATGTAGATCAACACCATATTGCACTGATTAAGAGAGCGAGAGAGAGAGAAAGACAGCGAGAGAGAGAGAGAGAGAGAGAGAGAGAGAGAGATAGAGAGAGAGAGAAAGTGAGGGAGAGAGGGAGAGAGGCACAGACATACTTAAGGAGACTGACAGACAGAGAAAGCGAGGAGGGTTTGCACAAGGATCTCACATATTAGCGGGTAGCTCAAGTCTTAAACAAAGGAAAAAAACAGAGAAAATCAGTTACATAAAAAGATGGAGAGGTGGGAGATACAATAGAGAGGAGAAAACAAGGCAGGGACGGTTTGGTAAGTTGGCTTGAAAGGCCTGCAAAGACAAGAAAGAAGAGAAAACAGTCCATGGTCCTGACGACACCATAAGCATTGAAAAAGGCATGTCAGGCCTACTATAACATTAACCATCCCTCCATTCGTTTTACAACACCTTGTGAACGGCATGGCGACACCAACAACACTGACTAAGAAACATCAGCCCTACTACAACAACAACCATCACTCAATTATTTTCTAGTACACCTTGTGAACGTCATGCCGACACCATCAACAATAGCTAAGGCACGTCAGCCCTACTGTAATATCAACCATTACTCCATTCTACTCTACTACACCTTGTAAACGGCATGACAACACCATCAACGTTGACAAAGGAACGTCAGTGCTACTATACCATCAACCATCTATCCATTATTTTCTACTACACCTGGTGAACGGCATGGCGACACCATCAACATTGACTAAGGCACGTCAGGCCTACTATTACATCAACCATCACTCCGTCATTTTCTTCTACACCTTGTGAACGGCATGACGACATCATCATTATTGACAAAGGCCTGTCAGCCCTACTATAAAATCAACCCTCACTCCAATATTTTAAACAAAACATTTTGAACGGCATGACAACATAATCAATATGGACATTGGCACGTCCATCCTACTCATACATCAACCATCACTCCATTATCTTCTACTGCACCCTGTGAACAGGATGGCCACACCATGAACATTAAAAAAGGCACATCAGCCACACTATAGCAACAACTGTCACTCTATTGTTTTCTACTACACCTTGTGAACAGCATGGCGACACCATTGACAAAGGCACATCAGCCTTACAATTACATCAACCGTCCCTCCATTTATTTCTACAACACCTTGTGAACACAGCATGACGATATCATCAACATTGACAAAGACACGTCAGCCCTACCATTACATCAATCCTCACTCTTCTATTTTCTACTACGCCCTGTGAGCGGCATGGCAACACCATCAACATTGAGAACGTCAGCCCTACTATAACATCTACCATCACTCTCTTATTTTCTTCTCCACCTTGTGAACCATATGACGACACATCAACAAAGACAAATGGACGCCAGGCCTGCAATAACATCAATCATCAGTACGTTTTGTTCTACCACACCTCATGAATGGCATGACGACATTATCCTCATTGACAAAGCCACGTGAGCCCTACCATTACATCACCCATCACCCGTTGTTTTCTACGGCACATTGTGACCGTCATGACTACACCATCAACATTGACAAAGGCTCTCAGCCCTACTTTTACATCAACCCTCACTCTGTTACTTTCTACTGCATCTTGGGAACGGCATGGCCACACCATCAACAATAAATAAGGTACGTCCGCCCTACTATAACATCAACCATCACTCCATTCATTTTTATTGCACCTTGTGAAGGGATGGCGACAGCATCAACATTGACAAAGGCACGTCAGCCCTGCCATAACATCACCCTTCCGTCCATTTATTTCTACTGCACCTTGTGAACGGCATAAAGTTACCATTGATAAAGGCACCTCAGCTCAACTATAACATCAACACTCACTCCATTTGTTTTACTGTACCTAGTGAAGGGCATGATGATACCATCAACATTGAAAAAGGCACGCCAGCCTTACTATGACATCAACGGTCACTCCATTATCTTCCATGACACCTTGTGAATGGCATTGCGCCATCATTAACATTGACAAAGGCACTTCAGCCCTACTCTAACATCAACCGTCACTCAATTATTTTCTCCTTCACCTGGTGAATGCCATGGCAACACCGTCAACACTGACAAGGCTTACGTGATATAACATCAACCATCACTCCATTATGTTCCAATGCACCTTGTGATCGGCATGACAACACTATCAACATTGACAATGGCACGTCAGCCCTACTATTACATCAATCCTCAGCCCATTTTGTTCTACGAAACCTTATAAACGGCATGGCAAAACCATCAACATTGACAAATATTACGCCAGCCCAACAATAACATAAACCATTATTTTCTACTGCACCTTGTCAACAGCGTGATAACACCATCAACATGGACAAATGCCCGACAGCCCTACTATTACATGAACGATCACTCCATTATTTTCTACTACACCTTTTTAACGGCATGGCGACACCATCAGCAATAAGAAAGGCACGTCAGCCCTACTATAACACTTCCAGTCTTCAATTATTTTTTACCACTCCTTGTGAAGGGCATGTCGAGACCAGCATTATTTTCTACTACATTTTGTGAACATGGCGACACCATCTCTATTGACTAAGGCATGTCAGCCCTACTATAACATCAACCGTCACTCCCTTATTCTCTACTACACGCTGTGAACGGCGTGACGACACCACCAACATTGATAAAGGCACGTCAGCCCTCCTATTACATCCACCATCACTTCATCATTTCTAGGACATATTGCAAATGGCATGATGACAATATTAACATAGACAAAGGCACGTCAGCCCTGCTATTATATCTACCGTTACTCCATTATTTTATACCAAATATGGTGAAGGGCATGGCGACACAATCAATATGGACAAAGGCACCCCAGCCCTACTCGTAGATCAACCCTCACTCCATTATTTTCTACTGCACCTTGTGAACAGCATGACGACACCATCACCTTTGACAAAGGCACGTCAGCCCTACTGTAACAACAACCATCCCTCCATTATTTTCTACTACACCTTGTGAACGGCAGGTCAACACCATCAAGATTTAAAGCGCATATCAGCCCTACTAAAAAAACAACCACCATATCATTATTTTCTACTATGCCTTGTCAACGGGATGGGGACACCATCAACATTGTCAAAAGCACGTCAGCCCTACTGCAACATCAACCATCACTCTATTATTTTCTAATACATCTGGTCACTGGCATGACAACACTGTAAACATTCACTAAGGCACGTCAGCCATACTATAACATCAACGATCACTCCATAATTTCCTACTACACCTTGTGAACGGCATGACGACATCATCAACATTGACAAAAGCACATCAGCCCTAATAAAACGTCAACAATGACTCCATTATTTTCTACTAACCTTGTGGACGGCATAGCGACACTATCAACATTGACAAAGGCAAAACAGCCCTTCTCTTATATCAACCATCACTCCATTACTCTCTACTACACCTTGTGTATGGCATGACGACACCATCAACACGGAAGAAGGCACCTCAGCCTTAGTATACCCTCAACAATCACTTCATCCTTTCAACTACACGGCATGACGACACCATCAACATTGAGAAAGGCACGTAAGCCCTACCATAACATCAACCATCACTCTATTATTTTCTTCTGCACCTTGTGAACCATATGACGACACATCAACAAACACAAATGGACGCCAGGCCTGCAACAACATCAATCATCAGTCCATTTTGTTCTACTACACCTTATGAATGGCATGACGATACAATCCACATTGACAAAGACACGACAGCCATACTATTACATCAACCCTCACTCCATTATTTTCTACTGCACCTTGGGAACGGCATAACGTCGCCATTGACAAAGACACGTCAGCTCTCCTATTACACCTATCGTGCCTCCATTTATTTCTACTGCACGTTGTGAACGGCATCACGTCACCATCAACATTAACAAAGGCACGTCAGCCCTACTATTTCATCAACCGTCACGCCATGATTTTCTACTACACCTTGTGAACAGAATGAGGACACCATCAAGATTGACAAAGGCAAGTCAGCCCTATTATAACATCAATCATCAGTTTATTTTGTTCTGTGACACATTTTAAACGGCATGGCGACACCATAAACGTTGACATATGAACGCCAGCCCAACAATAACATCAACCATCCCTCCATTATTTTCTACTGCACCTTGTGAACGGCATGATGACACAATCAACATGGACAAATGCACGACAGCCCTACTATAACATCAACAACCACTCCATCATTTTCTTCTGCACCTTGTCAACGGCTCCATCTTAAGATTACACACTGACTTCCCATTGAATGATCGAAGCCAACGACTGAGAGCAAGAAGAAAAAAAGAAGAAGAGAAAACAGGATGACACAAGACACCCAGAAGTACCAACAGTGCTGTGGCAGGACCAGTCAAACATAAGGCAATCGGTTCCCAAAGAGCGCTCAAGATTAGTTCTTCCTTCAACACTTAAACCAAACTCAGGCATTCATCAGGAGAGGTCAAGGAAAGTGACAGGAACAAAGTTCTACAAGCGGGAAGGTGTGAGGGTGTGCGAGGTCGGTGTGTAAGTTTGATGTTGAAGACTTGGTATGGAAAGTGGGGATGAGTAAGTAAGTGTTACTCGCAACTCAGTATACACCTGTACTTGTAAGTCGGAGAAATAAGGGCTTTTCAGCTGAACTGAAACGGTTGAACGGATGAACACCGCCTTTTAGGAAGAGAAAGAAAGAAGGGACTGGGTCATATACAACGTGATTCGAACTGACCGCCCCGAAACAACTTCCAGACCGTGGACTCCCGTGTTGACTTTGATAGTCTGACCTTGAAGTTGAAGCTGCGCCATTGCCCATCCTTTTCTGAAGATGACGTGATGGTGTTGCGAGCAGTCAGGTGATTCTCGTCTGCTAGGCGATTTGGTGCCGCAGGTTCGAGTCCAGGTCTGGGCACGGAGTGTGAGCTTCATTAAATTTTCTTCAATCAGTATATTTCGTCCATGTACGGTCACATCTCTTTCTTCCAATGGGAAATTTGCCAAAACATCGTAACAAGTCCTATACTGTGTTTCTAAACGTGCCTACCCCTAATACCAGGGAACCGTGCAAAAAAAATAAAGATGATCGAATGGCCATAGCTTCCATAGTAACACGTCTGCCTAATCCCAGGCATGATGGTCATTCTGTGCTGCACAGCAATGCAAGGCTCGGGAAAGACGCCGATGTTTTCGTGAGTGTAATGTTCTCGTCTTACTGCCCCCACAGCACGCCCATGAGGCCAAATATATCTTGCTTAGAGACAGCAGTATTTTTCTGCTTCGTCCGCCAGACCACCAAAAGGCAAAAGTACTACTCAATTTGACATGTTGCAAAGCTGTACAATCATAGCATCTACATTACTACGACTCTTGTTAAGGTTGATCAATACACCAGTACTCAGGACACTACAGGGAATGCTTGCTTACTCATTCCCAACGAGAGAGGCCTGCAATGACATTGTAGCTGTCCATCCGGGCAGAGTTTGCATGAGAATACACTGGCACGATCAAAGAGAGAAGGGCAGACAATATCAGAAGCACCCAACAACTTTCCTCGCCAGTCAGCCAATGATGGCGGGCTGGACAGGTAGATAAATGGGCATGTGCGTCATTCTTGTATGATCTAGGCTTTTTGCGGTTGCTTGCAATGGTTTATCCAGAAATTTTTTTTCTCTCGAATATTTGACATCTGCAAAAAATAGCATTACTATCATGCCCCACGCCCATCAGCTTTTAGACCCCTTCCCTCTATTTTACTGTTTTCTTCTCTCTTGTTCGTTGGCCCTACTGCTGCACAGCAAGGTACGTGCCTTTCACAGCATCTCTCCTAACAGTGCGGAGAGAAAGCTCATGGATGTATGATCGACCTTACAGGACGGAGAGAAAGCCTATGTATGTATATAATGACGGACCTTACGCCACGAAGAGAAAACGTATGTATGTGCGATAGACCTTACAGCACCTTAGCGCTTCTGCCATCCATTCCGCCAAGACACAGACATCAACAACCAAAAGGTTCTTTCCATACTTCCTTCAATCATCCCCCACTGAAAGAATCCTTTGATTGTTGATGTCTGTGTCTTGGCGGAATGCATGGCAGAAGTGGTCAGGTTTCTTCCATGGGCAGATCAGGAGTTGTAGGAGTGTGATCAAGAGGCATTTACGGCTGCACAGAGAAGTCACACTCCAAATCAAAAGGCCCTTTTTCAATCTGCAAAATTCTTTGTAGCGTATAACTTGCATCCTTTTTATGTGAATGATGAAGACACTACCACCCCGCCGTATACAAAGGGATAGGCGCCCCGCCAGCCTTTCACTCCGCTACCGGGTCACGCTGGACTCCAGAATGAGTTTAGAGATCGCACATGCATGGCGACGTCAAAGGGATAGTCACCCCGCCGTGTACAAAGGTATAGGCAGCTAACTTTGTCGCAGTCCCAGTTACAACCGCCTTTCAACTCTCGGTGGGGTCGCGCTGGACTCCAGAATGAGTTTAGAGATCGCACAAGCACGGGGACGTAAAAGGGATAGCCCCCCCCCCCCCGCCGTGCACAAATGTATAGTCAGCTACCTTTGTCGCAGTCCCAGTCACAACAGCCAATTTTGGACCCAGCATGGCGCTGCTGGCGGCACAGCTCACTGCTCTTCACCTCGTGATCGGGTCGCGCTGGACTCCAGAATGAGTTTAGAGATCGCACATACACAGGGACACCATTTTTGGACCGGGCATCATGCGGCTGGCGGCGCAGCTCCCTACACTGCTCTGCAGCGTTGAAAGAACAACAACGACAATAACAACGATAACAACAACATGATGATGAAAGTCTTACCTAAATCAAAAGATAGCCCGACAGTGGGCTAGAACGTATGATGGACATTAAAGCACAGAGAGAAAGCCTATGTGTGTATGATGGGTCTTACAGCGGGACGAGAAAGCGAATGTATAGACAATGGACTTAATAGCACGGAGAGAAAGCCTATGTGTGCATGATGGACCTTTCAGCACGGAGAAAAAGGCTATGTTTTTATGATCAACCTTACTGCACGGAGAGAAAGCCTATGTATCCATGATGGACCTTAGAACACGGGCAGAAAGTCTATGCACGTATGATCGACCTTACACCACAGAGAGGAAACACAGGCATGTATGATGGACCTTACAGCGAGGACAGAAAGCCAATGTATCTATGATGGACCTTACAGCCGGGAGAGAAACCCTATGTGTCTATGATGGATCTCACAGCAGGAAGATACAGCCTATGAATGGACAATGGACCTTAAAGAGAAAGCCCATCTATATATGGTGGACGTTACAGCCCCGAGAGAAAGCCTATGTACATATGACAGAAAGCCTATCTACGTATGATGGACCTCACAGCGCGGAGAAAAAGCTTATGTATGGATTATCGACCTTACAGTACGGACAGAAAGCCTATGCATGTATGATAGACCTTACACCACGGAGAGAAAGCCTATGTACAGATTATGACCTTGTAGCATGAGAAGATAGCCTCTGGATGTATGGTGGACCTTACAGACTGGAGAGAAAGCCTATGCATACATGATGGACCTTACAGCAGGGAGAGAAAGCCTGTGTTTGGATTATGACCTTATAGCACCAGGGGAAAGCCTATGTGTGTAGGGTGGGCCTTAAAGCAAGCATAAAGAGCCTATGTGTACATGATGGACCTTACAGCGCGGAGAGAAAGCCTATGTATGCATGATGCAAATTACAGCACCTACAGAATGTCCATGCAAGTATAGTCAACCTTACATCACAGTGAGCAAACACATGAATGTGTGATGGACCTTACAGTGTGGGGAGAAAGCCTAGGTATATATGGTGGACCTTTAAGCACGGAGACAAAGCCTATGTATATTGATGGTCCTTTAGGCGTGCTGAAAAGCATATGTGTGTAGGATGGATCTTACAGCAAGGAGAGAAAGGCTGTGCATGAGCAATGGACCTTATAGCACGGAGCGAAAACCTATGTATTTATGATGGACCTTTCCGCACGGAGAGAAAGCCAATGTATGAATGATCGACCTTACAGCACGCAGATAAAACGTATGTATGTATGATAGATCTTACAGCATGGAGAGAAGGCCTAAGTATATATGGTCGACCTTACAGCATGGAGAGAAAACCTATGTATGCATGATGGACATTACACCACGGAGAGAAATTCCCTGTATGTATGATGGCCCTTACAGCACGGAGAGAAAGCCTATGTATTTACGATGGACCTTACAGCGCAAGAGCGAAAGCCTATGTATATATGATGGACCGTACAGCGGGAGAAAAAGCCTATGTGTGTATGATGGACCTTACAGCAGGAGGAGAAAGACTATGTGTGGACAATAGACCTTAAACCCTATATATTTATGTATATATGGTAGACCTTCTAGAGTATGGAGAAAGCCTATGCATGTATCATGGACCTGAAAGCACGAAGAAAAAGCCTGTGTATATATGATCGACCTTACAGCGCTGAGAGAAAGCCTATATTTGTATGATAGACTATACAGCGCGGACAGAAAGCCTATGTATGTTCGACAGACCTTTGAGCACGGAGAGAAAGCTTACGTATGTATGATCGACCTTAGAGCACAGAGAGAAAACATATGTTTTGATGATGGATCTCACAGCATCGAGAGAAAGCCCATGCATGCATGATGGACCTTACAGCTCGAACAGAAAGTCCATGCATGTATGATCGACCTTACAGTACGGAGAGAAAAGGTATGTATGTTTGATGGACCCTCCACCTCGGAGAGAAAGCCTATGTTTATATCATGGACCATACAGCGGGGAGAGAAAGCCTAGTATGGTTGATGGACCGTACAACATGGAGAGAAAGCCAATGTGTCTATGATGGATTTTAAAGCAGGAAGAGCCTATGTATGGACAATGGGCATTGTAGCATGGAGAGAAAGCCTATCTATTTATGGTGGACCTTACAGCACAGAAAGAAAGCCCATGCAGGTTTGATGGACCTTCCGGTACGGAAGGAATGCCTATGTATATATGATGGACCTTACAGCAAGGAGAGAAAGCCTATGCATGCATAATGGAACTTACAGCTTGGAGAGAAAGGCTATGTGTGTATGATGGACTTTTAGAGCGGAGAGAAAGCCTATGCACATATGATGGACTTTACAGCCACGAAAAAAGCCTATCAATGTATGATCGACCTTACCGCACGGAGAGAATGCTTACGTATATAGTTTTAACCTTACAGCGCGTAGGGAAAGATTATGTATGGATTAAGACCTTAAAACACGAGAAGAAAGCCTATGTGTGTATGGTGGACCTTAGAGCACGAAGAAAACGCCTATGTATGTATGATGGGCCTAACAGCAAGGAGAGAAAGGCTCTACATGTAAGATGGACCTTACAGCACGGAGAGAAAGCCTGTATGTGTGATGGACCTTACAGCACGGAGAGAAAGGCATTGCATGCATGATGGAATTTCAGCACAGAGAGAAAGCTTATGTATTTAGGATGGACCTTAGACCCCGGAGGGAAAGCCTATGTATTTATGATGGACCTTACAGCACGGAGAGAAAGCCCATGTTTGGATTATGGACCTTACAGCACGGAGACAAAGCCTATGCATGTATGATGGACCTTACAGCACGGAAAGAAAGCCTATGCATGGATTATGACCTTTCACCATGAGGAGAAAGCCTATGTATAT
>JAOWAR010134638.1:0-11811 GCA_028571005.1 Clathrina lutea | reverse complement strand
GTCGTGACGCCGAATAAATGTAATACACTTATCCGCCATCTTGCTTAATTGGCAAAGCGTCGCAGTGTCCCTTTAAACCTAACGTTTCGGCATAATGCGGGAGGGAAAAGTGAAACGTAGAGGTCCCAATTAGACCAATCCAAGTCTTCTCTCGCACTTTTCGGGAGGTCGCATCCTGGCCAGTACTCTCCAAACCCGACATCTTCGACCTTCTCGATAATGTCTTCTTCCTCCATCTGCTCAAGTTCACGGTCCACAACTGGTCGAAGTGAAAACGGTACTGGTCGCGCCTTGAGAAACTTTGGTATAGCGCCTTCTTTGACCTGAAGCTTGATCTGCACACCCTTCACTGTGCCCGACTTCTCCGCGAAGACTTCCGGATACTTCTCCTTCCAGTGGTCCGGTCGGCAATCTTTGAAAGTCTAGTCACAGTATGCCGAACTTTGTATTCTTTGGGGAAAAGTTCACTCCAGTTCAATCATAGCGCTGCCAACCAATTCCGGCCTGACAACGACGTTTCATCTGTGGTGTACGTCACGACCAGTGGTAGTTCCGCTTTTTGGTTTTGATATGTCACATGCACTGAGACTTCCCCAGCCATCTCGATTTTGTTGCCTCCATAGCTTCGTAGAGTGTGACTAGAGGTGGTCAAAGGTAAATGCGAGAACTGCCTCTCATAGACCGTACGTGGCATGATTGAGACAGAAGCTCCGCCGTTTAATTCCATTGAAAAAGGTACCCCGCGACACTGACATCGACGGAGACTGCATCCTCGCTGCACTTGCGCTTCACTTTGCAAATGGAGGCGTCAAAATCTTGGACAGACTCCTTCGCGATGTTTTTCACGTTTTTTGACGTTGTCCACGTCGGTGATTTCTTCAGGTGCTTGCTGCGGCACTTGTGCTGATTGCCACCCTTGTTTTCTGCATTGGTGGCATTTCGCCTCCCGAGCAGGGCAATCGGATGATCCTGTAATGTGACGCCAGCTTCCGCAATTCCCACGCTCTATCTGTTTTGTCCATCCTTGCTTTGGCTTCCAAGAACGTTCAGACGATACTGTCATCACTGGTTTGCTTCGCAGGAAATCTTGCTTCATACCCCACGCGCTTGCCTTCGTCGTTTCGTGAAGGTGAGCTACCTCCAATGCCTTGGCAAGCGACAACAAATCTCCCTCCTCCAGCAACTTGTGCTGCAAACGTTCGCTCAAACAATGCTCGATCAGTTGATCCCGCAGATACTCGTCGTCGTTGGAAAACTTACACAAAGCTGCCTGTTGTCTCAGTCGATGAACAAACTGTCCCGCCGTCTCTCCCTCTCGCTGCTTCATTCTGCGAAAGACATTCCGTTCGAGCGCTGTGTTAGGTTTGTATTCGAAACGGCCATCCAACATCCGCATAGCTTTGTCAAAAGCTCCCTTGTCACTTCTTCCTTCCGTCTCTCCCTCTTGCAACGTTGCTTCTGGGCTGCTGTCTTCCAAATTGTCAAAACTTTCCTGCACATCCATGCCTGCGAGATGAAGCATTTTGCTGGCTTTCCACTTCTGGCCTGTGAAACCCTCTCCGTCAGCGTAGAACAAGAAACTTCGCTTCCACTTTTTCCAACGCCTAGAAGCTTCTGCTGCCGTGCCAGAATTCGAATGTCAAAGACTGGCAGAGGACACTAACCCATCGCTTCAACAACAACAAAAAAATCCTAAACTACGAAAGATTTTTTTTGGTTTACGATTATCACCGTGCTTCGGCTTCCCCGAATACTTTCCTAACCCTAAAAGTCTGATCGAAAAGAAAAATCGCGCGCGGCAACAGCGCGATTTTCATCCTCATCGCCAATGTCACGTCTAGTTCCACACCCTGAGAATCATTACACTTGCTTGAAGAGAAGAGAGAGAGAGAGAGAGAGAGAGAGAGAGAGAGAATAGAAGACAAGGTGGAAGAACTTCCCGCAAGAGGAGATGAGCCGTCGTGCAAGCTCGTGTGCATGATTAGGATAAACTACAACCGCCATGGTTACCACAGTGACGTTGTCCAGTACATACATCACAACTACCTGGTTAACCTGCACTGGAAAACTCAAGAAACTGCTTACCTTCTCTTAATTGAAAAGCCTTGAAGTGAAGAGGGAGGAAAGAAGAGGAAAATCATTGTACAGAAGTGAAAATAACCCTGGCCAGTGAGCTGGCAGCCGTTAATTGGTCAAAGTGTTAATGGCAGATTGAACCTTTGCTAAGTTGCCGTGGTGGATCCTATCAGTTGTCTAGCTAGCTCTTGGTTGTAAATGTGAAGAGCCGCAGCTCGTTTCTGAAGTGCACACTTGCCATGGAGACGCTGACTGCTCTTAGCTGACCCCCCCCTCCTCAAATTATCAGCACAAATCAAAATTCCTTGGGAGCATGTTCCACGTTACTTGTGAACAATTCGACTTGTTTATTGCCAAAAAAGGAATGCAACTTTGTGTCCACTTGATCTTTTCTTCTTGCTAGGCTTTAATACACATTGTTACAAGATGGAGTTGATTTTCTATTAGTTCCTCTTGTGTCGACGTCACCATTTTATGAAATTGTTCAAGTTTATCTGTCAAGATTAGCAATACACTGAAATGGATAGCTTTAGATGGTGCCTGCTTCATACAATGTTTCTATTATTCTTCTTTTTCTTTCTTCTCTCTTTAATTTGAGTTAAATGCTTGATGTCTTTGTTCTGGTTAGGTAATGCACAGCAGACCACCAGTGGCTTCGCCGAGAATTCTCACTTTCATTCTGACCTCCCAGAAGAAGAGACTCCCGAAGTGGATCTCTATCACTCAGTGTGCTCCACAGATATCCAACGGCTGGGTTTGTACTTGTCTCGTACTGTGCAGGGTGGAGTTCATGGACATTCTGTTTTCGATTTGAAAAAAATCCTGGACACGCTGGGAGATGGCTTTTGACAACATCGGAGACAAAAACAAACAGCACGAAGTTGACGATCCCTTGAGCATTGTCTCCTAATGCCTAACATTCCAAGAAGAAACAGAACGACCAAATGAGAAAGAAGATACTTCTCGGCGAAGGCCCCTTATTCCCTGTGGAATATTTTGTGTTGGCCTAAAATCAAAGAAGTGATGGAAATTTTGACGTGCCATCAAGTTTATCTCACACTCTCCTCTTTTTCACTTGACGTCACAGGCGTCAGATTCAAAAGAGAAGATTTTGTTGCCACAGGGTGTCGCTGTGGTGTAAGTTGGACGATTCCGCAAGTGTGTCATTAAGGGATACATAACATAGTTGCACCAGAGGAAAAGGTGAAATGCGACACCGTTGTCAGCCGGAGCAAAATAAAATATTACAATAGCAGCAGAGGGCCCGTTTCATCAGTTGAGTGTCGTCATCCCGATACAAGAGGAAAAGACCCTACAAGAAGCCTAGACACTTCTATGCCCACCTGTTTCAGGACCTCTCTCAAGACACGATATGGCACTAATGGACAACAACAGGCCTCGGGGCCGTACAGAATAGGCAAAAGAGGCGAGAGAAAAGAAGAAAGGCAGAAAGGAAGAGCAGTTCATGACCGCTGGCAGTCCTTGAACTCATCATTTTGATCTCAAGCTCGCGGTGCCATTTTCATACGGCACGGGAAGCCTCCAACTCTAGTGTATGTAGCGCGTACCTTGGCAGCAATCCCGGTGTACGCATCTTCGGCACAGGCCGAGAGCGAAGGAGTAAAGAGCTGAATGGAAGGAAAGGTAGGGTAAAGAAAAAAAACGAAAAGTGTGGAGGGAGGAGATCAGGGAAGTAGGGCGAAGTGGCGGCAAACACTTACGACGAGCCTCGCAGAACACAAAACACCGCCAGTCCAACGAAAACAAATGCCATCCAAGTAATTCTAATCGAAGTATGCCAGTCGGCTTCCTATGAGGATGTGGATACAAGCGCTCTGATGCGCCTTTGTGTGGAATTAAGATCTTTCACAGGTCCTCAGCGTGGGAGCAGTAAAGTCGCAACGAATTTCTGTACTTGTGTTTTCAACAGCCAAGTACAGGTACAAAGAGAGAGAGAGAGTTATCCAATGATCATGATCTGCTGAGGGAATAATTTCTCGAACAAACATCGACCGAATAGCGAAAATTGATGTTGGTGACTATTACCCCAAAAGACAAAAAGAGAGTCTACACGATAAGGCAAAATGCTAAAGAAGCAAACACATGGAAACCATGGAAACTAAATACCTTCCAGGTCAAGTGCTGGTACTCTCATGTACATGCATTATTTCCCCACTGTGGCAGTTGATGTGTGATGTCATGTGGTTGTTTCATAATACTGACAAATCATCTCGTCTCCAAATCTTTTGACAAGACGAGTGAAAAAGTTAAGAAAAATGCAGAGAATACAAAAATTATGTCTCCAAAGGAGAGGTTTAGCGAGGTGACAAAACATTGCATTAGTACCAAAGCACTCCCACCTTACTATTCCTTGTCTGAATGGAAATGTTGAATTTAGATACGCTTTAAAAGGACAGTCAGATATCTGCAAGCTAATGGTGAGGGTTTTAATCATCAATATAATAAAAATATAATGAAAATATATCTAGGAAAAAACATCCCTTCAAGGGTGATAGACAATGGACACGGGGAGAATATTCTGCATGATGTGATTAAACAAGACAAAAGGGCTCCATCGGGCAATTGCGAAGGTAAATCCATTCTTCCCTGCCATTAAGGAGGAAATGGTGATTCCTCTCAGAGTCTAACTTGCTCAGTCAGACCCTTATTATGGGGAGACAGAATCAAAACCAGATTCTTTTCTGAGAGAAGGACCTTAAAAACTCGACACTGTAGGAGGACAGAGTGCTCCCAAGCATAAAATTTAAGTTTTCACTTTTCAAAATCGTAGATCTTTTTTCTCTCTCTGAATGATTAACCAAAGCTGATCGGATGCATGTGACAGGTATTTGTTGTTATGGTAACAAAGGAGAGTGATTTAAAGCCAACTGTCAAACATCTTAAAACCAGCAGTTTACTCTTTTTTATTACGGTGTTTTCTTGCCCGAAAAAAATTCTTGGAATATTTCCTACCTAAAAGTGTGTAAGGAGAAGGTCATAAAGTACCAGCGCTGGAACAACCTCTAAGGTAGCCTAGGAGGTATGGC
Source organism: Clathrina lutea (assembly GCA_028571005.1). Classification (NCBI taxonomy): domain Eukaryota; kingdom Metazoa; phylum Porifera; class Calcarea; order Clathrinida; family Clathrinidae; genus Clathrina; species Clathrina lutea. The sequence continues at coordinate 6,688 of JAOWAR010134638.1, read as the reverse complement.
AATGATAAATCATGTAAATGTTGCTCTTCTTCCATAGCTACGAATCATTTTAATCCATTTCTGTGAAGTGACGACAATGATATCATCTCACCTGAAGAAAAAAGATTGCTGTATACAGCCGGTGTGGCATGCTTTTGTATGCCATGGTAACATCGAGAAACACTCGCACCATACCCCAGACACGCAATAGGAGATAAGCCCCCGGGATGGCTGTGATTTGCTTGTTCATGGCAATGATTGATAAGTAACGTGTGTTGGAAACACCAGCAAGTGCGCCCGGAGATGCCTGTGAGATGAAAATGTAGAAGAGAAATGAAGTGAGGGTGCTTTAAAGAGGAAATTTCGTAATAACAGTTAATAGACTTTCGGTAAGTTCTTCACTTTTGTTTCTTCATATTTTGGTTCAATGGCAATATCTGTAAGAAAGCAGGAAATCTCAAACTGGCCATAAAATAATAAAACAATGAGTACATTTTTTATCAATCTGTCCAACAAATTTTTATGTTGATTGACTATAACAGCTTTAAAATCAAAGAAAGTTTTGTTAGAATAAAATGTTGGAATGTGTACCATCTCACTTTGCTGAGGACATCTATTTAACGCTGATACTCATGCACCATCACACATGTCCACCCAGGCTGTGTTGAAGATCGCTATTACAAAAGCAGGTACACATTTAGTTCACTGAATATTTCCTGGTAAAGAAATCACTTGAAAATAAATAATTGTGACCCCAAATTTCGGGATTTACAAGATCATAAGCACTTCAAATATCCAAATCTTAGCCTTTTTGGTCTTGATTGGATTGCGATAAGAGCAGAGTGTTTCCTGAAGGGGAATTTTCTCCTTTGACAAACCAGCTTTAAATCTCTGGAAGGTCCAGGAATGACAATTAAAAACCTGAGTTGTCGTTTCTGGAGACATAATGCATCAAAGAAAGCGAAAGGAAACAACTAGCACTGGATAACAAGAACCTTTAGAGACAGAAGCAAGGAAACCATTGACAGCATTTGAACCCATAGCTGGCGGCCATGGATAAAATCTCAAAAGATCTGGCATCGAGCGAAGGTTGTCAATCAACTGCATTGCTGAATAAATTTGAGGTACAAACCAGCATTCCTTGCTTAGCCGCCATTTCCAAGCGGTATCAATTAGACTTTTTTTTTCATCCATTCTTCTAATAAGTTTGGACAGAATTGCTCTTCAAAATATTCCACAATGCTCTGCAAGTGTGAAAGTATGATACGGGGTCAAACCAAAGGCCTTGCACTACGGTATGATTGGTTACCATGAAAATTCCCTTTCAAAACTCCCAAAGATTCCCAAAATGATTATTGTTGTTCCTGCAAGCTCTAAGCCTGTGCCAAGGCTAGGTGAATGTACCGTGCATGGTCTGCTGCTTTTGAACGGGTGAGAACCCAACTGAAGTGAGCCATTGAGTGTTGGTCACGCTCCCCGGCTATAAGGCGGTCTTCCACGCCATAGTTAGACACATTGGCTGCGTCTCGTTTCATGATAGCCTACCGTTTTCTTGATGTTGACCTTGGCGGCAAGGTACAGGACGGGAATGAGGACGTAGCTGGCACATTCCCAGCCCTTCAGTGTGACGAGCATCCACAACGTCTGGGCACGATTACAGCTCCAGTTTTCTGGCACGCGAGGTTGCTCGCTGATCCAGCACCAGCCGACTGTAGCAAGGTATTTCGGTGTTCCAAGAGCTCCGAGCGACGCCGCGGCTGTCCCGACCACCAAAGGAACACCCCAGCTGACGAGATGAAATGGAAGACGAAGATTCAACGCTAGGCTAACGTTGTCTCGAGCAAAACAGAGATAGACGTAGATTGCCATGCAGGTAGACCAGAGGACGGAGGAGAGAGTGGCCACGACGGTGACGAAGGCCTGTCCTCGACATCCTGGCCAGCCCAAATAGATCAAGGAACCAACTGCCGCACTGCCACTCGCGAACAGATCAGCGACGGCGAGGAAGACAATAAGTTGTTGTGATGTGGCCCTTCGCAGAGACGAGGTTCTCCAGTATGCTAGGATGATGGCCAGGCTACCCAGCGTGGAGAAAATGCTGATCGCCGCTGAAACGTAGCGCGCTGCGTTGTGGGACTCGAAGCTCTGCTCCCATTCCCCAAACGGGCTCTGAGTATCGTTCAGACACATACTCCTCTCGCGTCCACCTGTTCAGCCGTGACGACGTCCAGAAAAAGTTCATTGCTCTTCCTTTTCAGACCTTAACTTTATACCGGTATAACGAACGCCGTCTTCCGGACTGCCGCTGTGGTGCCGTGCACACAGCTCACGAGACCGTCTGCCATGTGGTGCCGTGCGCACACCTCACGAGACCGTCTGCCATGTGGTGCCGTGCGCACACCACACGTGACCTCCGTAGACGCTGAGGATCGAGCGCTTATCGCGCCAAAGCGGCTTCGTTCGGCCCTGATATATACAGCGGTTGTCCTTTTCCCTGTAAGTCAGCATGCCCTGGCCTCTCACTGCTAGATCATAATATAGAGTAGGGTACATGTATATGAAGAGCCGATAAACGTATAGGGTCTATGGACCGCACGCAGTTGTAGAAGGTTATTCCACACAGCAGTTATCCTATAGTAGAGGCCGTATGCGCGTAGGGCCTGTCTAGAGCGTATAACGTGTAGCCGGACCTACACGTACGCGTACCGAGCGAAAATCAGCAAAAATGGGCCCATATACTCGAGACGTTTCACCAGAAATGCTTGCCTTCATCAGTCATAAAAGACAAGGAGTAATGGAGAAGTACTTTTTTGTTGCCGTTCTACGTGCGCAGCTTTCAAACCTATCTTGGCGCTACGAGTTGTGATAGCCCGCACAACGAAAAAAATAAAGTAGTCTAGAGATGAGTGTGTGCGTTTGTCCATATCTGTGTTTTAAAGCTATGTAGATAAAATCAATCCAGGGTTGCAGGGAAAACAAAGGAAGTTCAAGAAGCATGCTCTCTCTTCAGCTGCAAAGAACCGCGTTCCATACAGCGCTTCGTTCTATGCTGTCGCTTCTCGATTTGAAGCGCTTCACGGACTTTCCTTTCCGTAGTGTAACTTGCTCGGACAGTAATACTCCTCATGGTGATCACTCAGGCATGCTTTGCTAGTGCTACTTCCAGCCTTTCTCTCTGTCTCTTTCTCTCTCTCTCTCTCTCTCTCTTCCTCTCTCTCTTTCTCTCTCTCTCTCTCTCTCTCTCCCTCTCTTTCTCTCTCTCTCTCTCTCTCTCTCTCTTTTTCTCTTTCTCTCTCTCAAAATGCCTGACACGTGCACTTCGAGTTGTCTCAAAATAAAGTCGAAGTGCTGTCCATCCTATTATTTTTTAACTATTAATTGTGTTGGTCTCAGACTGAACGGAATCAGTCTGGGAGAAATAATGAGAGACAGCAGAGAAAGATTAAAAGGTGAAAGAAAAATTCCCTTTGGCAAATAATTATTTTCTTTCCAAGCTTCACTTTGGACACTTTGTGTCCGCAGTACTGCACTGAGTAAGGCATACATTGTATTTTCCGCCGTAGTTTGCCTATTGTGTCTAGCTCAATGCTGTGAGAAGCAAGCGTGCAGACCTAGTGCAAATCGTGTGGGAACGCCAGCAAGCTGTAGAACTTTGACAGAAGCGTTGCACCTCTGGAACTCAACAAGGTGGCTCAACAGCTGTTTATCAGCACCACACCGGGCTGGAACGCTCTCCAGGAAGCTCCAAAAGAAGATTTTTTCCAAAAGTTTTCTTCCTGGACACGTGTTGCGAAGTTGGAGAACCTGTGGCAAGCTGTTGTTGAGTCGTTCTTGTTCCTAACATTCAGTATTTTGTGTTTTGCTGGTTTCTGTCTAGCTGTGAGACATTTTCGTCCAGCCTGGTTGGTCGCGTTGAAGACATTTTCTATTTTCCTCAGATGTATTGCAAATAAAATGAGCCTTGTATGTTACAGGCATGGCTGTGTGCGTCTCCGCTGTTTCTTCCCTCGTAGCCATTTTTAATATTTTACGGCGCTTGCGGTTTGGCACCCTGTCTTAACTGAGGACACTGTGAGGAATCCCACGGCTTAGAAAAAAATCGATTGCGTTCATTTTCAAAGTTTCGGCGGGGGGCGCGGAGTGATTCCGCGTTCAAAGTATACGCGCGAAGCGTGAACGTAACTGCATCAGAGAAGAAAGGTTTTCAAAACAGAAAACAGAGCTCTCGCAAAGCGTGTCCCCTCAAGGCGTGCTAACTTCCGCCTTCTGAACTGCACATTCTTGTTGGACACCAGTTAGGGATTAACTACACCAGGAAGTGCATGTCAGGGTATCATGGTTAATGATACTTGGCACTTGATCAAAACGAGAGAAAATCCCTGTCAAAAGGGTCTTGTGCACAGAACAATCCCCGGTTTGGTTGTATCATCTTTTCCTGCGTTGATTCTTAAAAATGGAATGAAGATGAAGAGAATGAAAATAGGCTGGAATGCTTCAAGTTTCAGCACGGAAAAAGCAGAGGTGTCCGTCTGAGTGTCTCGAGCTTCGGGCATGGTTTGCCTAGGAAGATGCACCGCCAACGAAACGCTTGCAAAAGCTGGATTGAACTAGGATGAAAGGACTTGTTAATAATAATGTTAAGTTTCTTCGACGTTCGTGGACACGTTTCGACGCTCGTGGACACGAGACTTGCGCATGCTCGTTCGTCCTTCTCCGATGCGCGGACGGTGAAAGCTTGTCTGATCAAGTTTCGTCGTCAGCGATTGGTCTATGCAGATGTGGCAGTAGGTCACATTGGACAACCAGGCGTGTGTTCACTGAGGCACATACTCAGCGTCCAGCATAAAAATAAAAAATAAAAACGCTCAGTCGTTTTTCCTAAAAAGCCACAGAGAGGAGAAAGGAAAGAGTCCGAAACATAAAAATAACCTCAAAGTGTTGAAAGACCCTTTTGATGCTTCCCTCATTGTTCAAGTTCAGTATCTACCGTATTCCGTTATTACAAAAAATGCCCTAGGGCAATTCCAACGCAGGCCTGTCCATTTAAAGCTCGCAAAATTTGCATTTAAACTGCTCGTAAAACGTTCAAAATCTGCTCACTTTCTGCTCTGTCTCCGATTCCTGCCCATCGTAAACCAAGAGTGGATACGCCTTAAAACTTTTAATTTGACAAATGTCTTCCAAACTGTATTCATATGTCCCATATCTAGTTCAGAAAAACACCTTCAATCAAGGCGTTTGCTGAAATTGCTGCACCATCTATCCTCCTCCATCCTCATCAAGTTCTTTTCGTGCATTGAAAGCTTGACTGGTGAAACACGGATACATTGAAACAGGCAGAGATGTATATGTACATGGACTTTGAAAAGAGATACAAACAAGCCGTTCTAGTTCCGACGCTTGGAACGCTTGCAGCGAGTTGCCTCGAGGCAAGAACGATGGGACGATGATACCGATCAAGTCAAGTGACTTCGTGCATGGTCTTCATTTAGCCACAACACACGGCACGCATATGGGTGATCATCTCGTGGGTGATGCTTGACGGATGCGTGCAACGGCAATGAAGCATAACAGACTCAGATACAATCAAGGCAATGTAAACATTAGGGTGCGGGGGAATGGCACTGAATCGAATGCGGGTGTCTTTCACCTAGCCTACCAGGGCCAACCGCTTGCTGATATGGTGACGAGCCAAGGGACAATTCTGCTTTCACCAAGCCTTTTGCCAAAACCAACGGTTTTCGTGCAGTTGGATGCGAAAATGCGGGTTCTGCTCGAAATTTGCTCAAAATCTACTTTTCTGGTCGTGTTCTGCTCAATTTAGCAAATCCTACTCGAACCCCCAAATTCTGCTCAAAACTCTGCCGGCTTTAAATGGACAGGCCTAATCCCTACAATAACAACAGACACTTGGGTAGACACAAGAATGATTATTTTTTATTTTGCCAAACGTTTCGCTGTCCACAGCATCGTCAGTGGCGCTAAGGAATTGTTGCCATGAACGGTAGTCTTACAATATTTCCTACCCTTCATGACCACAATTCCTCACCGCTACTGACGACGCTGTGGACAGCAACACGGCTATTTTTATGCGGCATTTTGCCAATATGGCGGCAATTTTTTATTACAAGTATGATGTAATAACCATGACGACAGCCTGGCAACTCCACATGCACGCATGCGCGTGCGTACAAAGGTACCGATCGACATAGCCGAGCAAAATAGTTTGCAAAGCAGTTGTTCCCTTCGTTCGTACTGTTTGCAAACAACATGAAGAAGAAAATGCAGATGTGGCAGTAGGTGTACTTGTACTTCTCTGTATGTCATGTGACAGGCACGGGAATGTGAGAGAAATGTTGAGGCAAAGCGGCGACGCAGTGGTTCGAACACGGCGATCTGGCTGCGTATACCGTTGACTGGGTATGAGTACCTTCTCCTGATGCTCCTTGGCCTGGGTGAGTGCGCGTCCTTCTCGCCTTTGCCATGGCGATGGCAGTTCGCGTATCGGGTTCAGCTTGGTACGAGAGGCTAGCTGGGGAGCACAGCTTTCCGCCATTTTTTACTTTGTCAAAATCGGTGGAGATTTCGAGGAGAAACAGCCTTGGCAAGCTAGTTATCCGAGGTGAGGGTGCTATTATCCGAGGTGAGGGTGGCTTCTTTTCTTGTGGAAAACGAAGGAAAAGAAGACCTTTTGGGCGTGTAGAGCAAG
>JAOWAR010134527.1:0-11814 GCA_028571005.1 Clathrina lutea | reverse complement strand
ACACACACGCACACACACACATCAATTATCGTCTGTGGAACCACCTACAGTCCCTACGGGCCTGACGGTGGCAATAAAATGGCGGATAATGCATACGTCACAGCAGCCGGCGAAAAGTATCATAATTCGCCGCCTGCGTCGTTCCACAAAGTGTGAATAACTGTCACATGCTTTGGCAAATCGAATCAGTTGACTGATATACACACCATAGGCTGCCATGCAGGGAATATTGCTATTTAAATGTGGGTAATTTGTATCGTGAATGGAAAATCGTTTCTTTTATCATACAACGATGAGGTTAATTGACTATCGTTGATCATAACCAGACGATCCAAGTACGTGACTTTCTTATGTGTCTGTGTGTGCGTGTGTATGTGTGTAGGGAGGGGGTCAATCTATAGAGAACAAAGCAGAGTGGGAAACCATATTCACCGTTGTTTACAAAAAGGTATTTCCTTTCTGCCTCTACAGCACAGATTTACATACCACACATTAGTCCTCTCTTACTAAGTTCGTTTAAGCCAGGCTCCTTCATACCTGACATCCGTTTTGCCTTCTCCGTCTTCCAGCTCAGGCGATACTTTCAGAAAATCATTTTATCCTGTTCCATTTGATGAAGTTGTCCACTCTTTTCTTATCCTGTTCCATTTGATAAAGTCATCCACTCTTTTCAGCTTCATACCTCGCTCCATCACTTAATGAGATGCTTTGCCATTATCAGTGCAGCAATCAGGCTCCATCTCAATATTTAAGAGTCAACTGAAATCTTGCGTGATTATCTAATATCATACTTCCGCTTAAACTGACTCTTGCCATTTTCCTTTCTTTAACAGGAACACCACTAGATAAGTACTCGCTGTACTTTTTCTGTAATCCTATATAAATAGATACGTCTGAGTCTGAAACCGGCCTCGGTAAGAACTAACTTTTATTTTCACCCCGAGAAATTCTGTAAACCTTTCCGAAAGTGTTGCCATGACCATGACTTCTGCTCTTTGCTTTTCTTCCATATATGGTCATGTCCCACCACACCACCCTTCACATCTTAAACAATGGCCATGCCAACCTCAGAGTGGATAACGGATGACTTGTTGCAGAACATCCAGTCAGATCCTGTCTTGCGAGACTGTCTCGCTGACTCTAAGTTCCGCGAGGTTCTAAAGAGATTCCCTACCGATCCTAAAGTCTTGCAAGCCGAGTACAAGGACGTGCCACAAATGCGCCGCTTTCTGCAAAAGTTCTGTTCTTTACTCGGGGATCACTTCACCGAGTTTGCCGAAAAGCAGGAGGAGGAGAGGGCGGAGCCACACCAGAAACAAAGCATGCAGGAAGTGCTGAATGTATCGGAGAGCACATCGGCAAAGGTATCTTCTGGCAGAGGAGGAGCGGCTGCTCCTAGCAAAGATAACAGAGAAAGCAGGGATGCGTCTGCAGTGAGCCATGAAAAGCTGAAGGAATGTCGGAAAGGAGAGAAGATGGAGAGTGGTGCGCAGCCCATGGAGCGGTCGAGTACCAATGACAAGGGGCCGTCAATTCGCGGCACTGAGCAAGCTAAAGGTTCCACAAGTCAGGGCGAAGTGAAAGCTGAAAAGCAGACGCAATCCTCGAAACCATCGCAAACGACAAAAGCGCAATCCTCGAAAACATCGCAAACAACAAAAGCCGCACACTCCAACCCGAAGAGTGAAGTTTCAGCGTCTCGGGACAAGTCAGCAGCCGCTCGTCACAAAGCAGAGATGGCTCATCAGAGAGACGAGTTGGTGTCGAAGGGAGGAGGGGCTGCGGCAGCTAGCATAAGAGGTCTGTGTCCACACTCCATTTTGAGAGCATTGTTTGGCTCAGTGTAGTGACCAGATCGTGAAGTCTTCATAACACCACAAATAGGCATGTATGTCTGGGATAAAAAACATCATAAATTGATTCTACTCACCTTGAGGAATGCAAGTACATTTTGTTTGAATGTGGAGAGGTGGGGAGCTATCTCACCTGTGCTCAGTCAGGCTTACTAATTTTGTTTTATCATCACTTTGATCGTAAAGTCAGAAAAGAAATTGAAAGCTGCTGCTGGTGATGACTGAAGAATTATTTTGTTGTTCAAGGCCTTGCTCTAACATATCACAGATCTGAGCAATATGGTGAGGTCATCGTTCTTAGAGTTCATTGAAGGCTCTTTTCTCAAAAGGCTCCATAGAAGGAGTTTTTTTTCTTCTTTCTTTTCGCTATAGAGCAAGCTTCACCAGAAGACATTGAGAAGATGAGTGAAATTCTTGCGAGGCCGGAGGTGAAGCGGGCCCTAGCGGACCCGACCATACAGCGGCTACTAGCAGTGTTGCAGTCTCATCCAGGATCGTGGAGGAAGTGCGTATCTTTTCCATGTCATGGCTGTTCAATGGCATTCTCACCAGAAACAATGACTAGGATTAGATAGCTATGCTCTGTTCGTTTTTTTTTTTTTTGGGGGGGGGGGGGTTAGTTTTTGAAAACTTTCCACTTCAGAAACCCAGGGCTTTCCAAGCTCCAAAGTATGAAGATGTTATGTAGTAGGAAGTAACCAAAATGTTGTAATCCTGGGGAGTGGAAACTTTGGGAAGCGGTAAACTTTTGGAAATCGCAATGTAGCAAAAGAAATTGTAATATTAGTAGAGTCTGAAATCCAAACATTTTTTTCCTGGCTGGATTTGAACCTGTGACAAAACGGTGCCTCGCCGAACGGAAATCCCAATATCAATTGCTCAAACCAATCCACTGAGGTAAAAAAGAGAAACAATTCAGCTCCACGGCGAGCTTTGGTCATTCCATGCAGCAGAGTCGAACTTCAAAACTCAGCGGCAGTGCTCTACGATGTGACTTACGTGTTGGAGCCTTCTTCAAATTTTTCCTGAAGAATTTTAGTTTCACTTGGTAGCTTTTGAAATATTACTGTAGTGGTTCAGGGCAGGACACGAAGTGCTGTTCGAAAAAGTGCAAGCCAACTTTATTGCCAGTGCGCAACACTGTGTTGCAACACCTATTGAGCCTGTGTGTGAGGACATTGGCTGGGTGCGGGCCATGGGGAAGGTAGTGGGCACATCAAGCCAAATGCCGATTTGTGTGATTTCCAAAAATAGATCACTTCCAAAATGTCCAAATTGGGAGTTTCCAAAAGTTGCCGGCAATGTGCATATGCAACATTAACCTATAAAGTGCGTTACACGTTGTGTCTTTCCTTGTTGCAGGTAATTTATGTGTTGAAATCTTATCTCTGCTATGCCAGTTTATCATCTGTCATTTCACATTCTTGTCACTCCAGTAGATTTTAGTAGTCAGACTTCATTTCTTCTTGCGTAACATCCACATTCTATTCACCCGAAGCCCTAAAGTTTTAGGGCAAAGTGTTGTCAAAACCGAAAGCTGGCTTGACTAGTGAAATTTGTGTTCTAACCTCTTATCTGCCTTACAGTTTGTGAACCTCTGGATGGGATTTTCAATATCTCTATTGTGATATCCGCAACTGTGATAGTTTACAGCCTGGGTATGAGTACGCTTTCGAATGCCTCTTTTGACCTCAGTCTCTTGCTCAGCTCGTGCTGAAAGCATTGAAGTATCATCTCGATTATGGTGTTCTGAAATGTCACATTGGCGACGAGGAAAAACTTTTCGGGCGATGGCTACTCACGGTGCTCTAGGCCCCTTCACCGAAGGAGAGGACGATTGGCCATCATACGTGGAGAGAATGGACCAGTATTTCATCATACGTGGAGAGAATGGACTAGTATTTCATCATACGTGGAGAGAATGGACCAGTATTTCATCATACGTGGAGAGAATGGACCAGTATTTCATCATACGTGGAGAGAATGGACCAGTATTTCATTGTGAATGCCGTCGACAGTGAAGGGAAGAAGAAGACTATCGTCCTCAGCGTGTGCGGGAAAATAACGTATGAAACCACACGGAACCTGTGCAGCTCTGCCAAGCCAGCAGACAAACCATTCGGGGGACTGAAGGCATTGCTACAGAGACATTTCAGCCCGAAACTTTCCATAATTGTATGCAGGCTCAGGCACCACAAGAGAGTCCACGCGGGAGAAAATATTTCACAGTTTATCGCGGATCTACGGAAACTGTTGGAACACTGTGAATTTGGCAACACACTGGACAATATGATCCGGGTTTGTCTGGTGTGTGGCCTGCACGACGAACGAATTCAGGGGAGACTCCTTTCAGAAGGCTATTGACCTGCAGAAGGCATGGAACCTCGCAGTGGCTTTCGAATCAGTGACAAAAGATTTATCCAATCTGAAGCCGTTTTCCGAAGCAGCCAGCGTGGTTCACACAGTCAGGCTCACCACCGCCAAGCCACAAGAGCCGCAGCAATGTTTTCGCTACAGGGGTTCGGGCGATTCGCTGACCAACTGTCGTTTCAAATACGTTACCTGCCATTCTTGTGGAAAAGTTAGACACATTTCCAGGGCTCATCGCTCGAAGAGAAACTCAGGAAAGAAACCGACTAAGCGGTCTTTTAATCATTTGGAACTGCTTGAGCCGGAGTACGACGAGCCCGGACCAATCGCTATTATTGGTATTGTGTCAGCGCAGAAAGGCAGCAAGCCCATCACTGTCGCTGCCGTTCTATATGGCGAACCGGTGAGCATGGAGCTGGACACAGGAGCAAGCGTCTCTGTCATGCCTTACAACACGCACAAGTGTTTGTCCCAGCTTCAAACTTACACTGGAGAATGCATCCAGACGAGAGGGACATTTATGGTGAAGACAAAGCTACCTTCCAAGGTGGAAGAGATCGAGCTGCCGCTGGTGATTGTGGACACAGCCGGGTCGACACTCGGAAGAGATTGGTTATAAGCGGTGCAGCTGGACTGGACAGCTTTCCACCTTTCAACACGCACCATGTCTTCAACAACGAAGAAGCGCCTTGAGCAGCTATTGGAAGAACACAAGGAGCTTTTCAGTGAAACACTGGGAACCTATACTGGCCCGAAAGCCAGGATCGTGGTTCGTGACAACGCACAACCGAGATTATGCAAGGCTCGCGCGGTGCCCTACACGCATCTCGAGAAAGTGAATAAGGAGCTACGCAGACTACAGAGGGAAGACATCATTGAGCCCGTACAGTTCTCGGAGTGGGCAGCTCCCATTGTACCCGTCCTGAAAGAGGATGGAAGCATTCGTCTCTGCAGGGACTAAACGTTGATGGCAAACCAAGCATCACAAGACGAACATTATCCTCTGCCAAATGTAGAGGATATGTTCGCTACGCTCGCTGGTGGGAAGAGGTTCACCGAGCTTGACCTGCAGCAGGTGTACGCTTAGGTACCCCTCGAAGAAGGCTCCCAAAAGTTCACGACAATAAACACACCACAAGGGTTGTTCAGGTACAAGCGCATGCTATTCTGTGGCATCGGTCCCATCATGCTTCCAACACATCATTGACGACACCCTCCAGGGCATCCCACAGACGTTGGCACAGGTTGACGACATCCTGGTCACCAGAGATAACGATGAAGAACATCTAGCAAATTTGACAGCTGTTTTTGTGAGATTGGCCGCAGCAGGTCTGCGATTGAAGAGACCGAAGTGCGCGTTTCTGGAGCCCACGGTGAGGTACATGGGCTTCAAAATTGACGAGTAAGGCACTCACCCCACAGACGACAAGATCCGTGCCTTGCCAGCAGCACCGAGGCTGACCAACAAAAGGGAGTTGAGATCCTTCCTCGGGCTCCTGAACTTTTTTCGGAAGTTCATCTAGGACCTGTCAAGCCAGATTGAACCGCTGAACCGTCTTCTGCGAGACAATGTCGCATTCATCTGGACAGCAGAACAAGAGGTGTTTATGGCAGCCAAAGAGCTTGTGTGTTCATCATCGGTCCTGGTGCATAATGACACAAGAAGCCGCTGACTTTGGCATGGGACGCCTTACCGTATGGAGTTAGGGAAGTATTGTCCCATCAGATGGATGATGGCAGCGAGAGGGCCATTGCATTTGCATCCCGCACTCTGACAACGGCAGAACGGAAATAGGCACAGAGCGATAGAGAAGGACTAACACTGGTGTTTGAAGTCAGGAAAATTTCATATTACCAGTTCAGTAGACAGTTTGAAGTGTTCACTGGTCACAAGCCCTTGCTTGCACTGTTCGGTGAACAGCGTGCGATTCCCACCATGGCATCGAGTCGAGTGCAACGCTGGGCACTAATTCTGTCGGCGTACAAGTATCATCTCCACTACCGTCCAGGAAATGCCAACAGTAACGCCGATGCCATGATCCGTCCGCCTCTGCCAAGTTCACCATCATCCATACCAATCCCTGTCGAAACGGTGTTCCTTTTCGAAACTTTGGATGAGACACCTGTCACCGCACAGAAGATTGCAGAGTGGACAACTACAGACCCCAACCTGAGCTGAGTTCGGGAGTATTGTCTGCATGGGTGGCCTGAGAAAGTACCAGAAAACTTCACCCTTTCCAGACACAGCAAAATGAGCTGTCTGTACTAGAGGGTTGCCTGTTGTGGGCGGCACGAGTGGTCGTACTGGGTCCAGGAAGACAGGAAGTGTTAGCCGATTTGCACACCGCACATCCTGGGATTTCAAGGATGAAGGCCCTCGCAAGAAGTTACTTGTGGTGGCCTGGAATTGACCCGGAACTTGAATGCACTGTTCGCACTTGGCCGCAGTGCCAAGCGTATCAGAGAACACCAGCAGCAGCACAAATGAGCCAGTAGTCTTGGCCTGAGAAGCCATGGTTTAGATAGCACTAGGACTACGTGGGTCCCGTTGCAAGTGAAATGCTTTTCATCACAGTCGACGTCCATTCTAAGTGGATTGATGCAAGGCCATCAAAAGCATTGACAGCAGCTGCCACAATCCAACATCTCCACCACATGTTCAGTATACATGGGGTGCCGGACACAGTGAACACTGACAATAGACTCTGTTTCACAAGTCAAGAGTTCGCCACATTGCTGAAGTCAAACGGCATGACGCATGTTTGTACAACGCCCTACCATCCAGCGTCCAATGGGTTAGCTGAATGCGGAGTGCAGATAATTAAACATGCCTTACTCAGATATCGCAAAGGTGGTCTGCAAGAGAGATGGAAACCGCATCTTGCTGCAGTACCAGATCACCCCGCATGCTGCCACTGGAGTGCCCCCATGTGATTTGCTGATGGGACGTCAATTGGAGACATGCCTCGACCACACATGACCAAGTGTCATGCAGAGTGTAGAAGAAAAGCAAGAACGGCAAGTGCGGCATCAGAGCCAGCGTGTTCACCCCAGGTTCACCAAGGGACAGTCAGTCATGGCACAAAATTTCAGCACCGGCCCAATGTGGCTTCCAGCCATCGTCACAGACAAGCACGGGGAGGTGAACTACGAGTGTCAGCTTGAAACCAACGAGGTGTGTATCGGTACGCAGGCAGCCAGATCAACTGGTTTCGCGCACCCCGTCGGACAAAACCCCCCAGGAACACGAATCTTTAACGCCCGGGATCAGTCGACCGGAGCCCACTAGTTCACCATGAGGCAGTCCTGTTGGGGTGCGCCGCTCGACTCGTCTTTGCAAGGCACCAGGGAGCCTGGACTTCTAATTACTACTTCTGTGTAGTACTTTTCTTTGGATGGGTTATACTTACATCTTTGTTCCTAACTGGGTGTGGAGGGATGTGATATCTGCAACGGTCATAGTTTACAGCCTGGGTATGAGTACGCTTTCGAATGCCTCTTTTGACCTCAGTCTCTTGCTCAACTCGTGCTTGAAAGCATTGAAGTATCATCTCGATTATGATATTCTGAAATATATCACATCTATAATCATTTATCCCAGCAAGAACATCTAGAATTTGTGGACACTCCAAATCGGGTCTCTGCCTTACCTTTGAATGTCATGACCTCACAGGCTCTACCCAGCAGCCATTTTAGGCTAATTTCGTGTTGTTTTCTTCGTGTTGTCATGTTCAGTACATAATGTACTTCTCCAAATCATGAGCATTTCCCCTTTGGACGAAGAAGTGAAGAGATTTTGAAGCCTTCTTGGCCCCCTGCATAATGCAGTTATGTCAACACTCAAAGGGTCTAAGTATTTGTAATTATGTTTTTGTGTTTTTCCAGGCTTCTCCAGTCAGTGGACACCGACGTCAAGCGGAAAGTACGCGTTTTGGTCGATGCAGGGATCTTGGCGCTGGCACCATGAGACATTCTTACAGACACACTCTTGCAGCACCTGGCGTGGAATATTTGTTAATCACAGCAGTTCTTTTTCCTTTTCCGATTTAAGTGCCGTACGTTCTGAACCGGTTAGAGCTAGTTTGTGGTGTATCCTGTCATTGGTGTCTTCTTCTTTTTCATTTAAAGATTAGAGGTATACAGAATTTTTATACTTCCCTTGTCCAGTGTCACACTTGCAAGGCACTGGCAGGGATCATTCAACCATCTGATTTCATTTGTGACTGCCTCTATGGGAAAAAATTGTTACAAGAATGACTGTCAAGCAAATAGTGACATCCTTTGAGCTGACTGTGCTGACTCGATAGTGGAGCAGGACCTTCCTCAGTCTCAATCCAAGTCTCCTCTCCTTAGTCTTCCGTAGACCTGACTTGATTGTTTAAACTACATGTTCAGCCAGTCCGTTTGACACCGGCTGGTACAGTGAAGTCTTAATGCAGTTGGTGCGGTTCTCTTTGGCGAAAGCAGCAAATTATGCACTAGCGAAGCATAGGCCATTATCTGTGACGACCGTGTCAGGCAGGCTGTGGGTGCTGAACAGCCGGCGACAGTTGCCGGTGGTGGCTGTTGATGTGGCACTTAGTGATGGAATGGCTTCAATGCACTTAGAGTGGGCATCCACTGCAATGAATAACATGCGATTTTCCAATGGTCCCGCATAATCCAGGTGTAATGAAGACAATATTCTGGCTATGTCCACTGATGCATAGGTGCTGGGAGTGGTGCGTGGTGGTTTTCTTGGCAGGCCCGGCAGTGGCGAACAGTGGATTCCAGCGCATTGCCTTGTCCAGGCCATCGAACATAGCTGCGGGCTGGGCCTTCATCCGTGTGACACCTGGGCGACCTGTTTGGAGATCCGCTAATATGGCTGGTCTTGCTTGTGGTGGAATGACCATTCCCTAGAGGAGGCAGTTGTCTTGTATGGACAAGTCATCTTGGCTTGAGGTATTCTTTGACTTGCTTCAGCCAGCCTTCCCTGGTGTGCTGTAGTACGAGATTGAGTAGTGGGTCGACTACTGTCCACTGAGCCACCTCGGCTGATGTCACCAGAGAGTCGACCAGCAGCCTGAAGAGGAATATCGTCTCTAGCAGTAGGGCACCTCAGGCATTGGTGCTGTTGCCGCATGCACCCGATAAGAACATCAGACAAATTCCGTAATTTGACGTGACTTGTATTTCTTTCCAAACATTCTTGATATTCCCTAAACTGTTAGTATTCAGGTGTGAAAAACATTTGGCTTAATTTCACGTGTCTATATAATCTGTAACAGGTGCCTCTCGTAGTGGTAACTGGCTCATGGCGCCTGCGCTATCGTGTGCATTTCCTTGCCTTTACCCAACTTGGTATTGGTAGGCTGACAAGGTGAGGGCCCACCTCTGGACACGGCTAGAAGCCATCATAGGCACGCCTTGGTGGTCGCCAAATAATCCCAGGAGTGGCCGATGGTCGGTGATGATGGCAACCTTCCTGGCAAATATGTAGTTGTGGAATTTCTTCACTCCAAAAATCACTGCCAAGTCATGGTCGATCTGCAAATTGTAAAGCTCTGCTGGGTTAAGCAAATGAGATGCAAGCACAATTGGTCACTCACTCCCGTCGTCCATCACAAGCGAAAGAATGGCTCCCACACCATGTGGTGAGCATCGCAGGCTAGGTGAAGTTCCCTTTTGGGCTGTGGTGCGGGTGCAGCCTGCAGGGCCCGGACTTTCTCCTGGGTCAGATGTGTTCCTTCTGCATATCCACCTGGTACCCCATGAACACGACACTCGGTTGCATGAAGATACACTTAGGCCACTTCGGCTTAATCATTCCAAGACGGTTGGCAACGTGTGCTCCTTGGCCGTGTTCCCAGTGATTAGGATGTCATCAACTCAAGCTAGGTTGTGTGGAAATTCTTGGAGTGTGTTTTAATGATCCTCTGAAAATAGGAAGGTGCATAAGACACCCCAAAGGGCATGCATGTGTATCAACCCCATAGGCATGTTGATTGTAATGTACTTGTTCGAATAATCTTCGAGCGGCACTTGAGAGTACGCATGGCGCAGGTCAAGTTGTGAGAAAGTCTTGCCTCTGGCCAGGCTGGCAAACATGTCCTCCACGTTTAGCAGAAGGTATTGCTCGTCCCTCAATGCCTGGTTCACGGTCATTTTGTAATCCTCGCACAGGCGGATGCTGCTGTTGTACAGACCAGTCTGAATGCCGCACCGGCTCGATGATGCTTTCATGTTGGGGCCGTCGCAATTCCTCAGACCTTTTCACGGTGCGCGTGAGGAACTGACCGTGCCTTGCAGAATCTTGGCCGTGTGTGCTGGTCATTCGTGATGCATGCCTTGGGCCCTGTGTACGAGCCCAGTTCATCATCAAATAGCGTGGTGTGCTTCGATCTGAAGCAGTTCATCTAACTGTTTTTGAACCGTTCCTGGGTTAGCCATACGGACCTGATGGACCGAGTCCAGTCGAGGCGCATGTCCTGTAGCCAATTACGGCCCAATAGCGTTGGCCCATTGTTGTCTATGATGATGAATTCTTGGCTTGTGTCTTGTCCATGGATCCTGGCATCCACCTGGATGTATACCCTCGTGGGGGTCGGTTCCCCAGTGAACATCTGCAGCTGAACAGTGGTTGGTTGCAACGTCGGACGGGTGTCTGGGTTGGGCCAAGTTCTTGTGTATGTGTTGTAGGACATACACCACCTCTTGGTTGGGCCAAGTTCTTGTGTATGTGCTATAGGACATACACCACCTCCTGAATGTTTCAAGTTCAATCCCCCCAACCCCTGAAAGTTTCAGGTACCCCCCTTAAGGAGGTGGTCCTGGATGGTCGTGGATGTCGCCTGCAATTTTGTCGGAATTATCACCCAGGATTTCAACTTATCCACCCAACAAACTATATAGATGTATTTTCTGAAAGCTTATATTCAACGGATTATTTTTTTTTTTAATTCTGAGGGACCAGATGTCATGTGATCGAAGTTATGACGTCACAACACTATATTTTGCACGACAATGACGGACGTCAGAAATTTGGATTCACTGTAGCTGTCTCTTTACGAATCGAGGTGATTTTGGCATGCATGTTCGACACTAGAAGGGCGGAAAAAGTGTCTCACTTTTTCAAGTTTGACCTCATTATCCCATACTGCCTCGCCAAAGCCCAGGGCCACCACTCTAAACTTGTTTGCGACTTTTCTAACGTTTGGATACGATTTCGAAAAATCGCAGACACGCTTTTTGTCGCTTACCTTCAGGAAACCACAGAGAAAATTTCAGGCGGATCGTGCAGACGCCTGCTGACCAAATTTTTGACTTCCGTCATTGCTCGCTAAATATAGCATTGTGATGTCATAACTTCAATCAAGTGACATTTGGCGCCTCAGAATATTAAAATACAATCCGTTGAATTAAAGCTTTCTGAAAGTATATGGTTTGTTGGGTGGATAAGGTGAACTTGGTGAGTGAAAATTTGGACAAAATTGCAAATGGTAGCAATATCCACAATGACCAGCCAGGACAACCTGAAGTACACACACATACACACACACACACACACGCTGCTGCTCTTGTATTTTTCTTTGCTTTTTCCTTTTCTTCG
>JAOWAR010134416.1:0-11816 GCA_028571005.1 Clathrina lutea | reverse complement strand
GTCTTCCAACGACCACAACACACATGCACATTGCCATTGTAAAGAGATGAGGAAGATGCACACATATGGTGGTACAGAGCAGCATTCCTTCGATCCCTAGAGTTTCGCCCAAAACCACATTCCACAGTGAATACCTGAATGAGACGGGAGGAAGACCATTGACATGATGCACAACGATTCCAACAAAGCTTGCGCCGAGCAAAAGACGAAGACCATTGTTATCCTGAACAAAGGGAAAATCACGACACATATCAGAAAAAAAAAATTATTATTCAATGCTTCCACTCTTTTTCAGAGATACCCGCACGGCAAAAAACATTGCAGAAGATAAGTATCTGGGAAACATTCAAAATAATTCCAGGATTTCATTCCGGCAACTTTACTGAAACATTGTTCCAATTGACCAATACAGTAATCAAGGAGATCAATTTTGTTCTGCTGTTGTGGTCTGAACGAGACTCAAACCAGCGGCATTAATCGCCCAACAGCCAGGAGTCACTGGAAATATTCACCGAGCCATATCCCTGCCCTCCCCAAAATTGAATGGGTATATAGCACAGCTTCACTCAAGGCTATCCGGACCACAAGGTGAGTCTCGAAGGACGTGTCTGTTGCAAGCACATCCCATGTGATTCAACAAAAACGGACCCCAGAGGAGGGAGTCGAAGTGCTTGAGCTCAAGATAACTGACGCAGTGTTGCAACTGACTGATACAGTGTCACTAAGGTGGCCAGAAGACTTTACAACTGAGAAAAAGTAGGATTTAAACCCTGAAAATTACATAAATTTTCGGCGAGCAAAAATTTTGGTTATCAACAAACCACGACGATTCGGTGTACTCTTACTTTCAGTCATTGGCACTGGACATACAAAGGCACGTGCCTTGGGTTCATATACTGTTCAAAATGTTTAGGTGCAGCTAAAATTTAGGAACACGGCTGACACTAAAACACCGAACATAAAACTCCATCGAGCTTTCATACAATTTCAGTACATAGACTCTCCAACATATTTGCCGACTCAATAGAGAAAGGAGTTTGTCAGCAGGCAAGACAATGGACAAAGCTTCGTTCCAATGAAAATCGGTGAAATGCCTCAGCTTACCCTTGCTGGATAGAACTCTACTCCGTAGTTATCAAGAAGCTGTGTTCCACGAATGTAGTATTTTTCTGCTGCCGCAGGTGACAAGCCGTGGTTTTTGGCGTGCAGATCAGCAATCTGGCGATTTGGCGAGGAAGAAAGAGGGTGTGTCTGAGTGAAAATCAGTTGAAGGGCGAAACCTTTTAACAATGGTACAACCGTGGAAGATAAAAGGCTATTCCTGCTTCTCTATGCCTTCACTAAATGACGCAAAAAAGGTTTAGGTGTGTTTTAGTTGCATATCACGGAGGTCAAGAATTCACATCATTGATCTGAAGAAGCCTACACCGCGACCAATACCACAAAAAGGTCCTTCACAGAGCCAGGCAGCTGATCACTAAGTCATGCATAGTTTGTTGCATCTCTTGCTTCCTTGAGACAAAAAAAATTTAATCCTTACCCGTTCGGCAATCAGGTCACTGTTCGCTCGATTCAGCAAGTGCTACAGAGATCAAACAATGTGGAGAAATTACCTGAAACATATCCTAGTCAAAAGAATCCTGGTTTCGAATCGTGCAAGCAAATGTCTAGGTGGTCTTATACAGAAGTTGTATAGCTTCAGTCAGCTGCTTGCTAGAGAGAAAATATACCAGCAAATGTGTCCCTCTTGACCTGGACATACAGTGTGGTTAATCAATGAATGACTTGAACAAATCGCCACAGGTGCTAAACGCTTCAATGGACATGGAAATCACCAAGAGCTTGCAGTGTGAAAAAAAATCTTACTAGCGGAATGAGCTCGAATTCGGAGAGAAAGTCGCGCGTGTGGACCTCAATGTCATGGTCACCTAACTCCGCTTTATCCGCACAAACAGAAAAACAAAAAAAGTAATGAGATTCAACTGCTGACCATAAAACCAGCAAGTAAGAGAGAGAGAGAGAGAGAGAGAGAGAGAGAGAGAGAGAGAGAGAAGAAAGAAACACATAATGTGGACTTGGTCTTTCACAAACGTCTAACAAGGACAGGCCGTTACGGCTTGAGGGTGACGGCCAACGACAGTCCATGAAGCCATCCTTCTCTTCCCCACTTTGGCCATTTCTTATAGCACTGAAGATTATCTGATGACGCTTCTCAGACTCACATGAAAGCTGACAACTCTCCTTTCTCTAAATTTGTCAAAGGAATGCTTACCCTGCAAGGCAAACGCTGCCATATTCATGGCCTGGCCCAGAGCACACGGAAGAGCTCCACTGAGAATGTGCTTCTTTAGCTGAAGGTAATAAAGATACCTTCGCCAAAAGAAGCATGACAAAAAGAAATCAGCCACGTGTATATTCAAAAAGACAAAGACGGTCCACCAGAGGGAGCCTTTTCCACAAGGAGGAAACAGAAGAAGTTCGGTGCAATTTTTTATTGATTCACCCAATCTAGGCCAGGCTATTTTGAGGCTCAAAAAGACAAGGGAGGGGCACAAAAAGGCCCCTCTCGAAAATAGGTTTTTCCCCTGAAGAGCCTTTCATTATTCCTGTGTCTTTTTTATTCTGAAATTAAAACTCACTTGAAGTTGCCCTTGTGATGAGATCTTCATTGCCATAGCCAGAAACGAGGATCAGTTTCAATATCTATCAACTGGCATTTTGAAACAATTTAAAGTGTTATTTTCTGACTTTAAAATAAGGGAACGGTAATGAATCATCAGCGCTTGAAGCCAACACAATATAAGGAATACCCCCAAAAGTTTGGTGGGTAATGCTCTCTGGCCCGAATAGGGATACGATTAGCTTGTTTTGGCAAGTCTGCAGAGCACATACCAGGACCTTCATAAGGGTTAAAAGTACTTCAATAGCCCTGGAACAGGGTAATATTTCAGCACTTTAGCTAACACAACAGCCAGGTCTGTTACAAAAGTAACTACATTTTGCTCAGGGCAATTCTGAAAGCACTTCTGATAACGATCCTTATTAGGACCGGAACATCGCCAAAACCTTATGCAAGCCGCTCCCAACTTCTCAGCCATTTCAGGAAAAAAAAACTGCACGAAAATTACTACATGTCACTAGAAATAATTGCAATCAACGAGAAAAATGAGAAAAAGAGTAGGAAGTGGAGAGGAGCGAAACAAGATGGGACTTTCGGCTGCTAATGGCTGTTACATGGCTGTTACATGGCTGTTACATGGCGGTTGCATGACTGTTACACAGTAAGAATGTGTACATAAATCCCAGCCCAGAAGTGTGGGAAGGTTGACCTAAGGAGTCACCACTACCTAAACTGGTTGCCATGTGAACCGAATTAGAATGCATATAGACCCCGCAGGATTTCTTAAACGACAATCTTCCCCAGTGTACAAGCAAGCCCCTGGCTAGCAAAGAAAAAAATTGATGGCGTGCAACGGGCTTCTCCTCTCCTCACCGTGTGATTTCTTCGCCAAGGAGAGCGACGTCATGTACAAAGTACTGCACTCCAAACAAGAGTTCTTCTTGAGACGCATGGTTTGAGTAGTCAACTACTTGTCGCCAGACTGACTCCTCCCGGTAGACCCAGTGTTTGTTACCATGCCGATCGCGGAAATGAAAGCCAAAGTACTCAGTCTGTGCGAGTGGATGGATAAGAATAAAAGTGAGCCAATGAGCAAGATGGAGAAGAAGAAGAAGACAAAAAGGAGAATGGGGAAGAGGAGGAGGAGCTGGAGGACGAAACAGAGCAGGAAGAGGACGAGGGATGACAACGAGGTTGAGGAGCAGGTGGAGGAAGAAGCGGAGGGAGGAGGAGGAGAAAGAGGAGGAGGAGGAGGAACACTGGAGAAGAGGTCTTGGTTGAGGAACTGATAAGCTAAGTTTAATTTCAATTCATGAATATGGTTTCTCGCACGTGCGCAAGATTACAAATTTGAAAACAGAAAGCATAAAATGGAAAAAAGGACACCACCACTCAAGGAACTTGATAATGAGAAAAACATGGGAAAAGAGACAAAAGCGAATTCCACACAGGAAACTGTCTTCTCTGCCGGTCAACATTTGCCTTGGCCTTTATTGCATAGATCCCCTATTCTAACAGCATGCACCATAACACCCGCGATGTCCACATACATGGTTATTAGTGTCAGTGGGTATGATTTTCTTGGGGTTTGGACAGCTGTTGTTTTGTGCTGCTGGAGTGAGGGAGGGGAAGACGAGTTTTATTCCCGTAAATGAGGTTTGCTCTAGTTTCTGCTAAATCACCTTCCCTTTCTATAGAAAAAAAACAAAACATCCACATCACATGGCCAGACCGGCAAAGCCATTCAAGTCACCATACGAGCCATCGTATGCTGCTTAGCCTAATCAGTGAAAAGGGATCCGTTTCACTACATATTATGCAATAGCAATATGGACTTTCGGATTTGACTAAAGGTTCTTTCAATGCAAACGCTTTCTCAAGATAGTTTGTGCACATACTTTGTTTAAACTTTTCACTACATGCGGCGAGCTTCTGATCCTTTGCCGATAAAAGGACCTAATTTGATCAAAGCTGTCAAAGGGAACAGTATGAGGCCACAAAAAAGCATGGGCACACATATAGGTTGGCTTTCAAAGTGGAGTTTTGTTTAAAAAATAAACATTCCAATTGATGGGTGCTCTTGAAACAATGTGGGCTTAGCATACAAAATGTATGTGCGAGGCCACTTCATGTGTCAAGAAACAAAGAGGGAATAAGAAATTGTAAGATTCACACCTGTTGGTGCGAGATGAGTTGTCTGACAATATATCACTTCCACCAACGTATCGACAACCAATGCCTCCTAAATGTGTGCACAACTTCTGTCAACCAGCTGGACAAATCTGACACAAACAGCTTTTTTCTAGCTATATGCTAGACCTCTGGTTCCATTGACAAAGCTCACAACACTTAGTGACTTTCTCCGCATAGCTTCAAGCCTATGATACAATGAAATGAATTTGCAAGCTCCCACTGCAAGCCTGTCCTCCGGGGTAACGAGGCTTCCTGCAACACACGATACGCCTTGTTACCTCGAGTACATGCTTTTCAGCTTTTCTTTTCTTCTCTTCCGCCCATCGTATTGCTACAACGGACGTGCTGTCGAGAGCTTCCAAAGTACGGAGAACACACTTGATCGTGATGTACGTTCAGGGTACACGAGCAACGTCCATCCTGATCAGCCTGGCTTCAGACTTGCTTCGCGGTCTGGACACGTCCTGCGTGCCGGCCTGGAAAGTCCCCGCACGCCAGCTGAAAAACCGTGGCTATTTCCATCGCTTCCCCTTGCAAGCACTGCTGCAGACAAGCTTTGCAAGTCATCTCGCAGGCCGAGGCTAGCTTCCACGAGAGGGGAGAGTTTCTCAGTGACGTTTTGCACGAGGGAGCATATTCGTAAGGGCCAAACACGCTTCCTGTTCAGGGGCCGCAAATAGCTTGACGAAAGGAAGTATTTCGACTGCTTCTACTACGCCTACAACTTTCACACAAAGGCCCAAACCTAGCGTTTCCTCCTCTTTCTTTTTTTTTCTTAAGTCAAAACTTATACCGACGAAAACCGCTTCCATAATTTATGCTAGGAGGACAGACACGAGCCGCTAGTATCGCGATAAAACTCTCATTGGCTATTGTGTTCCACCTGGCCGGACAGCTACAGCTGAAGGTGCCTTGTTCATGAGGCGCACGCATCACCGGTGTCTTTATCTCATCCCATCGTAAAACCGCTACACATCTCACCTCGCCCAGTCCGAGAGCCAGAGCCACCTTGTCCATCAGCGCCTTTCCGGTCTCGTCAGGTGCTAGCGGGCACTCCATGGTCGTGTCGTCGAGCAGGCGCACATGAGCGACATAGCCAACCTTGGCTACATTGTAGCGGTTCTCTCCTCTTGGCGATTTGAAGAGGCGGCCCAAGCGCAGGCCACCAAGAGCGGACATGATGTCAACAACCTAGACCCGCTTCCAACCACGATCTCCACCTTCGAACAAGCTCAACATGGGATGGCGAAGAAGGCCAGCCTCGTAGTGGCAATCGTTTGCTCCGCACTGGCTTCTCTCCGTGGTCTCTGAGGGATCTGATTGTGAGTCCACGCAGGGGATCTAGACATGGATGCTTGTGGTGCGTGCGAGGGCAGAGCGTTAGGTTCCCCTCGCCCCGGCCAAAGAACGCATTCCGACTATTCAGCTTCCACACACCACACCATGCACAAGACTACAAGGCAGGGATCACGTCAGACTTCAAACCTTGCCTACAGCGTTGACGGATCTTTGGCACGTCTTGGGGAATGCGTGCGTACCCTTGGCTGCAGCTCAATATAGATTCAAATTACAATACCCGCACATCTAGCTGGGACGTCGACTCGCCTCTTGATAGTTTACGGTACTCTAGAAGGTACTACGTAGATACATGTAGCTCAGCGGTCCCGTGGTCATAGAATGGTGGTGGATTTTATCTGAAACCGCAGTTGGAAAGCTCCCAAACAGGGCACATCATCGAGGCGTTTTCTCCAGGTTCCCAGCGTCAGTTCGGAAGGTTGATCGAGGCTGCTTCGAGGCCTAGCTGTTTTGGAACTGCGTTTATCATGTTTATAGCTCGACCAATAGCTCGACCAAACTCTTGATTGCCATGGTATAAATTACGTTAGAAGAGCATGCAAGGCGTCGCATTGTGGGCGGCCATGCACTCGAGTGATTACGCGTCTTCCAGTCTTCGACGTTCCCTCTGATCTGTGCGCTGGACGTGTGGCATGCAGAGATATTTTGTGCTGGAACGACGGAGGAAATAATCAATTGGAGCGCATGCACACGCAGTGTCCTTTATGTTTATACTTGACCGTAGAGCTGCAGGGTTGTACTAAATTTATCAGTTTCACCGCCGAGGGACGTTCCCTGCCCAGAAACGAATACACAGTGAAACATAGGAAGGGAACTTGCTAGGGAGTCAGCCGTCAAATTAATGACAGAGGACAAGAGAACGGAAACTTCGTTGCAAGTTGCCTTCTATCTCTTTCCTACTCGGACGGATCATGTCAGTCGCTCAATGACACCAGCAACTAGCTCTCGAAGTCATTCGATCAAGAGAGGGAGAGAGAGAGGGAGAGAGAGAGAGAGAGGGAGAGAGAGAGAGAGAGAGAGAGAAAGAGAGAGCGGAGAGAAAGAGAGAGAGAGAGAGGAGAGAGAGAGAGAGAGAGAGAGAGAGAGAGAGAGAGAGAGAGAGGGAGAGAGCAGAGAACAGAGAGAGACAGAGAGACAGAGAGAGTGTGTGTATATGTGTTGTGCCTGTGCGTGTGGGTGGATGTCACCAATTGCTTATTTCACTCGACCACTTACCTTTAGGAAATGTCAAAGCGACAACAATGCTTGAACAGGCGTCTGAACTACTTTGCGACTGCAATGTAGATTGCGCATGCGTGCATAAGCAAAACAAATCGGGATAGAAAAGGAGCATGTTCGGAACTATAAACCGCTTACAACAAGCCTGCACCTGAAAAACGGGCTTTTAACAAAAAGATACCGACAAGGCCTGTACGGTGAATGCACTTAATCCTTAGGCCGTGCGGTCCGGACTTTTGTCTAGCCGCTCTCAGTCGAGGTCGAGTTATTTGGAGATCGAGGAAAACGTGCGCGACTTCCCTGAGGTTATATGTGGGCGCAACATTGCTAAAGGAGTCGCGACCCACCGGTGTCCATTCTTCTCCATTTTCTTTGTTAGCGGGATAGTCTCGATTTCTCTTCGAGGGAGAAGGCTAGGGCACCAAGGTTGAAAAGCGACGTCACCGTGGAGGACCCATGTTTAGACTAACGCCGGGTGGGGACACCAATAAGCCCCTTAGTGCATGGGATCCGGATGCGGCCGGGGATGGAGCCCTGAATAAGTGATAACTTTAAACACAGCCATTTGTAATTGTTTTGACCCCACATGTGCACGTGCAGGCCTTTGTCGACCTCAGACTGCTCAAGAGAATATGAAAACGGCTCCATTTGTATTGTAAATTCCATCTTTACATTTTCGACTCCACCGTGCCCAAGCTGAGGCTGCCTATTCCTGCTCTGCTTCAGCAGGCCGGCTGACAGGCAGTACATGAGGTTTTCACGGTTTACTGAGAACCTGGGTAAGGCTGGTATATGCCCTGCCTGCCTTTGTTTTCCTTTTACAATGTGAGTTGCAATTTTGAAAGTGTTCTGTCTATTTTGAGAGCATAGCTGGGGTTTCTAGCTGGCCTGTCTCATCGGTAAAGGGAAGGTGAAAGGCCGGGTATTGTGTTAGCCAATGCACCACATCTGAAAAATCAGTGCACGTTTTGTTGCACTTTGAGCGGACAAAGCATTCATTGTATAGAACTCTCTCTACCCTAATGATTGTTTTCTGACTTGTCGTTTCTCTCCATGTGTCCAAGGCTGTCCATTTCAAGCGTATCTCAAAAATCATGACTGTTGCCATAGCAACCAACAGAAGTGGCGCCCGCTCAGTTTCACGGCTTGTTTCACTGATAATAATCAATTGCTTTTCAAACCAGCAGACTAGGTCAATTGAAAAGGTGTCCTGGTTCATAGAGGATGAGGGTCTTTCCAACAGGCAAGAAAATAAAAAGAGGGAGAAACTACTAATTGAATAAAAGATCTGTCCATTTTTATTTTACTCAAGGGATGGAGAGAACTTCATTATAAAACAACATCAAGTAAGAGCAGTAGCACTGAATACGGACGACCATGTATATTACTGCTAACCCCAGAGCAGAGTCATCATCATCATCGCTTCCATACCGAGCTTACTCCTGCTGGTTCTTGCAATTGGACCAGTGGCAGGTATCAGTGCAGACAAGGCTGTTCCTAAGCCACGTGCAGAGAGCTGATATGCAGCTGGAGAAGTCATTTCAGCTTCCTAGCTTCAACAACGCTTCAGTGGAGCGGATGGGTCATATGACATCCTGTGGGTTTCAGGAGGGTGTCCAGTTGCTGCATTATCCAACCATAGCCATTTGGGGCATGGTTGCTTGGCTCTTTCCGAATGGTCCTCTTAAAATTGAAGCAGTGTAAATCTTGGCAGGCCTGGGAGGCAATCTTGGTGACTGACAGGCTTTGGGAGGCAAGCTTGGTGACTGACAGGCTTTGGGAGGCAAGCTTGGTGACTGACAGGCTTTGGGAGACAAGCTTGGTGACTGACAGGCTTTGGGAGGCAAGCTTGGTGACTGGCAGGCTTTGGTAGGCAATCTTGGTGCGTGACCGACAGGCTCTGGGAGACAAGCTTGGTGACTGACAGGCTTTGGGAGGCAAGCTTGGTTACTGACAGGCTTTGGGAGGCAATCTTGGTGACTGACAGGCTTTGGTAGAAAGGAAGTAATACCGTACCTCATCCCATTTAAACTTAAACTGCTTGGGCGCTCGTCGCGACAGGACACACACACGAACAGCTCACATGTTGAAAGCAGAGTATAAATAATATTAAAGTCCTGTAGACAATCATGATGAGGTAACAAGCAACTTGACAAGCTCACCTTTACGGGTCTGCAAAAACCAATGTTGACTCGTGGCATGCTTCAGCGCCGGTACGGTTGACAAAGCACAGATCATTTTCAAAATGTTCATTCAGCTTTCGCCTTAGTATTTAAATCACGGTGGTATAATGAAACCGCTGATAATCGAACTACCTAACCACTACAGATGATTGGTCGATATCGGTACAGTTGGCTTGATCATGAATGAATTATGATGTGCAGGACGGAGGATCATCGGCTGCTCGGCCATAACATCCTCGCAAGCTTTCTCTGTGAAAGAAAGGGTGCTGCACCACATATATATACATACATGTATATAGTGGCGTCCCCATAGCAAGGAGAAGATCTCCGTGTTGCACTGCTGGTAATTATAGGAGCTGTGGATCTCCTCATTGTACATGCTGGGGCTTCTAGCACATTCTCTCCTGCCTGGGCAGGAACAGCCAAAGTCAACTGCGCCATTCTCCTCCTGTTCTTTGAGTTCCTCTTTTCAATTGTAGAATATGCTTAGCTTGCTGTACTTCGTTTTCGCAGAACTTAGTAGATGATGATCGTCTTCCTTATCCTTCAGGAAGGCAAAGCGCTCCATCCCAACACACATGCGGTCTTATTATACAGCAACCCCGATTAGCATCGCTATTGGTCGGATCCTCTTAAAACATATCTTGAAATAAAATAAAACAAGTGGCGTGCGAATGGAGCCACCGCAGGCCCCTACCTTCACAACCCCTCCCAAATAAGCGATCTGTCTTCGGTGTGATTCTGTGATTGGAATGATGAAGTAGCGAAATGGATGTCTGATCATTTTAGTGTCTGATCAAGTCAAAGTTCAGCGAGACGCTTCACAGGCTTCACGCCTAGCTCGGCGCTCGGCCAGGAGTTTTTTTTTTTTTTTTTTTTTTAAACCAGAATATCTCAAACTCTTCCTTTTCATTTGTCACCTTAGAAAGAAAGGAATGGAGCAATGAGCATAAAATAGATATTTAACGGTACATCACTGATGCTGCAACTGGGGTAGTCAAATGCGTGCCCCGTTCCCATTTTGTGATCCGTATTCAGTGCTATTCTGTGATTTGAACGGAGAAGAAAATTTTAAACATCTGATCATTTAATGTCTGATCATTTTCGAAGCTCGGCGAGATTCAAAGGCCTCACGCCTTCGACGCTCAGCCAGTATTTTTTTCAAACCAGAATCACTGCATTATGTCGAGTCTCCGGCAAACTCTTGCCTTTAATCCATCATCTCTGAAGGAAAGGAATGACGTAGTGACCACAAAATAGGATTTGAAGGGAGTACTACCACACTTCCCAACAGTCCAACACACGTATCGTTTGGACCTCGGACTTACTTAGCAAAACGTTTACTTCTCACAGAGCCTATTCCAGTTACGTGTGAAAATGGGCCGGATCGACCTAGGTCTTGGCGGGCCAGAAAGGATCCAGAGACCAGGCGTCTGTACACATGAGGCAAAGAATGAAGCCTGTCCTTGTCGAGCGACAGGAAAGCGAAGTCAGAAATTACACACAAACAAGGCTCTGACAAGCTCCGTACAATTTGATCCTGTTTCAATCCGCGAAATAGCGCCACGCTCTTTGACCAGAAAGCCGAGTATTCTGTGGACGTCACGAAGTTCGAACTTTAGTGGCTACTTTTTTTGGCCGAGCAAGGTTACACCACGCTAAATTAAATGTCACACCAACAGCTTTCAGAACACGAAGGGAAACGAGTGCAAATTTCGTTTCACCGATCAAGCACCCCGAGAATTTTACCCACAAGCGGAGATATACGTGATCCGAATGATCTGTGACACACATACACACACACACACACACACACACACACACACACACACACACACACACACACACACACACACATACCCGCACGCACACACGCACACACACATGCGTGCGCGCACGCAGGCACAAGTCAAGTGCCCTCAGTCATGCCACTGCCAGTGTCAGTGATTACGAAGGCACACAACAAAACATTATGAGACATACCATTCCGCGATACAATGTGCCTCGTCCACGACCAGGCAACGAAGCTGGGGAAGCTTGATAACGCCCTGCCCAGCTGACTCTTGCAGGAGAGCCTCGTCGTCGTGCCCTAGTAGGAGTAGGGTCGCCGTGTAGAGCGACGCTGTCAAACTCCAGTGATGACGAGCAAGATAGCTTTGCGCTGATCAATCCGAGTGCCCGAGCTCTTCACACTTGGTCTGCCATCAGCGCAACCAAAGGACTACCAGAACACAACTGCAGCTGGC
>JAOWAR010134415.1:2500-19018 GCA_028571005.1 Clathrina lutea | reverse complement strand
CAACGATCTTCAGCCTCCCCGTAGGGTTGGAGGTGTTGTTTGAGGGTAGCACGCGTTCTTGGTTGAAGAGTCTGTCAGACGAGTTAGATAGCATCATAGCACAAGAGCGTTGAGAGTTTGAAGTCGTGCTGCAGGCCCGACGAAGCAGATTGTGGGATGATGTCGGCAGCTATGTAAAGGCGTTGAAGGCAAAATGCCTGACAACAAGGGCAGAGTCGATCAAGCAAAAGACCACACAAACTCGCCGTCACCGTCAAGCACACGCGGCGAACCACCGTAATTTGACGTGCTCAAGATAAAAGCGGAAGCCGTGGCGGAGAAAAATGCACCAAGCAATATCTGTTCAGCGAATTCGAAGGCCAACCAGTCTTGCTGAACTCGGACAACGTGTTACCAGCCTGCTTCAAGATCACCGGCAACCGCCATACAACTATCAATGTGAACATTTTCTCTTCTCCCCCGAAGAAAACGCTGTGCCTTAATACACGATTGCCTCGTGATGAGGTTGTAGACTCTCACAGTTTTCTGCTTGTCAAAATTCTCTTTCTGTGGCTTTTTTTCCAATGAGGTTGCCCTGGCAACAGCTGCTGGGGTCGAAGGTTTTTATCCCCTTCAAGTCACACCTATCGGTGGTGGTCGTAGAAGGAGCAACAAGTGGACAGCTGGAAACCATTAGATGAAGTCAGTGAAAAGACTCTTTCATGTGTGTTATCCCTTTACAGGCCGTCCAGTCATGAATGCGTCGAAAACGACGCATTCGTTCAAGGGCCGTGGCTCCGCGACTTCATGCACTCTTTGACATGTGAAACCCACTGTAGGGTAGGGTCAGAGGGCCAATGTAGCTATAGAGACAAAAAAAATGGGGTCGATGCATATGAAAATTCGCGACGCGAAGAGCATGAAGAGTCGGAGCTCAGGCTGTCAAACAAAGGCCGCGCGCCGCACGTGGTCGATCTCTTGCCGCACCGTTCCACGTGTTGCCAAAGCATGGACGCCGAGGAAGCTCTTGCTGCCGTGTTTGCTCTTTGTGACAGCGACATATCAAGCCTCTCCGCCGGCAAGCGATTCCTCCAATGTTTCCGATGATAGCGCAGACTTGTGGCTCTCAAGCGAATACTCAGAGCCAGGTGAGGACGAAACTCTAGAAATTTGCAAATAAAAACAATTGAAAAGTTTTGTACTAGCAAGATACCTGAGGATAATTCAATACCTGGTAACCATAGGCATAGCCTCTCACTTCTGTGTACATCACACCATGCGATGAAAAGGAAGCGGAGTGGCAGCCAGTCCTTGGACGAGTGCAGAGCTTCTTTGGAGAACTGATGCACTTGAACGAGCCCGGACATGATCTATCTCGACCTGGGTCTATGTCAGCCACTCTCGTCCATCCTCCACCAGCAGACATGTCACAGTAAACCTGCAAGACAAGCATGCATATGTCACAGTAAACCTGCAAGACAAGCACGCGCATGGCCGAACATGAGTCCACCATTTTGAATGAGTCAAACTGTGTCATTAGACAACATGAATAGTTATGCCAGGAGAACCAATATAGTTCATGATGGTGCACTTGAAATGTGCGAAGTACAATTCACACACAGCACATGGCGGTTCAGTGCGTGGACAAAATGAAACAAGGAATGGTCATTTCTGCAAATAGATTCACATATGTACCAAAGTGCCAACATTCTTTGAAAGCATCCGGTGCAATCCTGCTAAGGGAAACATCCATACAGTAGATTTGTATTTCTTCACTCCCAAACTCCTTACAATGCAATCACTTGAATCAGAGGAGAAAGAACAGAAAAGACCTAAAATCATCTATTTCTCTGGGAATAAATGTCTAGTGAGTTCACTTGAAGTTAGACAGCAGTTTACCTGTTTGCTTTCCACCGTAGAGATAAACATCCTTGCAAGACTTTACCGTACGATGTCCTGTCATTTTCTCTGAAATACGATGAGAAGTAAAACAAGAATACACGCAACGACTGTCATACCTGCTGATTGCAACACAACAAAGATGGATGCGTAGGGTTGGTATAATCAGTCAGGTTGCTATAATCAGTAAGGGTGGTATAATCAGTAAGGTTGCTATAATCAGTAAGGTTGCTATAATCAGTAAGGTTGGTATAATCAGTAAGGTTGGTTTAATCAGTAAGGTTGCTGTAATCAGTAAGGTTGCTATAATCAGTGAGGTTATCAGTAAGGCGGGTATAATCAGTAAGGTTGCTATAATCAGTGAGGTTATCAGTAAGGTGGGTATAATCAGTAAGGTTGCTATAATCAGTGAAGTTGGTATAATCAGTAAGGTTGGTACAATTAGTAAAGTTGATATAATCAGTGAGGGTGGTATAATCCGTAAGGTTGGTATAATCAGTAAGGTTGCTATAATCAGTAAGGTTGGTATAATCAGTGAGGTTGCTATAATCAGTAACGTTGGTATAATCGGTAAGGTTGGTATAATCAGTAAGGTTGGTATCATCAGTAAAGTTGGTGTAATCAGTAAGGTTGGTATAATGAGTAAGGTTGGTATGATCAGTAAGGCTGGTATAATCAATGTTTGGCGAAATCAGCAGGGTTGTACAAAACTTTCCTCTCCAACTTCTTGTGTCAAAGTAACTCGTCTTCTTTTTTTCGTTGTGCACTATCATGTTCGTGCACTTCAAGAAGTCACACTCACCACTATGGAAATGAAAACACTTGTTAAGGCATGAGAGGAGAAGATGAAAGGGGAAACAGCCTAGTGGTATGCATTAAAAGTGGCACGACATTTCTCTTTCATGTCTGTTAAAAACGAGAATAATAGCAGGCTCACTCGCAGTTGAAGGAAGGCAAGTAAAACCTTCACATCCACTTATATTATAATTCTACTTAATTGGCCCACGCTTTGCACAGCTTTGGAAAGCCCATAGCTCTATTGACACGTCCTTTGCCTGGGTTTGAGAAGGTCTCCGTTTTGAATTAGGCTTTAGTTCATGACCCGCATGATCAACTATAGAGTAGATGTTTAAGATATACTGTGTTTTCTTGGAAGGGGCACCTCTACCTCTACCAAACTGTTCGCTCCACTGCTGAAACTTGCGTTCGGCTCGGGCTAGACTTCGGTTCGGGTGGTCTACCTGGCGGAACTACTGGGACCAGCTCCGACCCTAGTCTAATCAAGAGAATAGTCAACCACATACATGAAAATATCAAACATGCCTGACCACACATAATAAAATGTGTAGGATCTTTAACCATGTTTACATATATAACCGAAATTAAATCTCTATCTACTCCCGTAAACGTGAAAGAGAGAGAAAGAAGGAAAGAAATAAAAATTGATTGGCGAACCGGGAATCGAACCCAAACTGAAGCTGAAATTCGTTCAAATATCACTATAGAAGGCGAGCTTGACGCTCTCATGCGGGGAATTACCATAGCTCAGCAGTAGAGCATTGGAACGTAAATCCAACTACCCGGGCTCGATTCCCGGTTCGCCCATCGATTTTTTCTTTTATTCTTTCTCTTTCTTTCACGTTTTCGAGAGTAGAGATTTAATTTCGGTTATGGTAATTCCCCGCATGAGAGCGTCAAGCTCACCTTCTATAGTGATATTTGAACGAATTTCAGTTAGTTCAGCTGGAGGATCCTAGACTCTAAACCACCTCTCCTACGGTCAGCAAAAGGGCCATCTGAGTAGCTGGCGCGGGCTGCCACTCCGTAGGGGTCGCAGCAGCCGGAGAGTTCATGTGTCAGAGAGAGAAAACGAGAGTTAATCTCGGTGGCTAGCGGATCGGGCGGATAGCTCAGCGGTAGAGCATTGGAACGTAAATTCAACTACCCGGGTTCGATTCCCGGTTCGCCCATCGATTTTTTTTTCTTTCGTTCTTCCTCTCTCTTTCACGTTTGCGGGAGTAGATAGAGATTTAATTTCGGTTATGGTAATTCCCCGCATGAGAGCTTCAAGCTTGCCTTCTTTAGTGACATGCATATATATATTATAACGTTAAACCCCTCCAGTTCTAGATAATACTAACCTGACGTTAGGACAGATACAGCATGGACAACATATCAGCAGAAAAAAAACAGAAAGTACCCTTGTTCTTACCCAGGGTGGTCAGACCTCTCTTCTGAAAAAGCAAACAAGTTAAACAGAAAATAGTCGAGATATCTCTCCCACATCTGTATTTCACTTAAAACACGGTGAGTCATTTTGAAACCACGTTCTTCCTGTGCAGAGAAAAGACAAAATCGAAGTTTGAAAACGCACTAGTTCATTCTGTTCTATCCTTTTGAGAGTTCTGTTACGTCCAAAACCGGGTTATCCTCAGGAATACCAAAAGATGCTATAACCAGACGCAGGCAGGAATGATTTAAATTAACCTCCCCCTGCAGTACATAATCCCTTGTATAATCAAGACCACAATAAACAGCTTCCCCAAAGTTCTGGACATTTCCTGTCTATATGTTTTCGACAGAGTGGGTGCATTTCTGAACCCTCTGCAGTGTACTTTGTTGCCATAAGAACCACCCTAATATGGGCATGTCAAAACCTTTTGTGTCACAGAGTGTAGGAAGATCTTAACCTGGCTTTTTTTCAAGTAGGACACCTTACACAAGAACATGTACTTGGAGGACAAGCCAGAACACTTGACGCCTAAAGTGCTCTCTTTTATCCTTGTTCATTTGTGCCAGTTGATACACATGTCGAAGTTGTTGCCATGGTATCTACATTGGAGTTCACAATCTCACCATGCATGTTCGCAACCACCTACTGTTGCCAGAAAAATTGCAGACTTTCCACACTACCTTTCCTGAGGCAGTATGTGCAATACGATAAATTTAATGTATTTTAATATTATATTCGATCAATTTGTGTGTGATAGATCCATGTCATGCTACTATTGTCTAGTACGATCACCACCCTCTCTGTGTAAGCCTTCAAGTGGCTAGCTTCACCGACGACGTTGTCCATCGATTCTTGCAGCTTTTGAACGTCAGCTGGGGACAAAGAACTGTCCCGCGCCGCTATGAAAACTATGCCAAGTAGTCCGACAAGCAGCGAAGATGCACTCACAAGAATACAGCAGACAACGAGACGTTCGTCTGTAACGTTCCTGCTCGCTTGCGTAGCCAGCATCCGAAGAAGCTGCGCTTCAAGTCTGTGCAATGCATTGCCGGCTGATTCCTGTAAAGGATGACAGTAATCGCCCTCTTCTGTCTTCGTCGCATCTGTCAAGCTTTCATACCCCGACAAATCCGGTGCAGTTTCCTGGACGTTCTCAGCTCGTCCGCGTTTTCTTGCTCGCCCCTCCCCGTTTCCTGCAGACATTGCACGTCCCTTTTCGAGCTGCCGGTTTGGAGTACCAAGGCAGGCATCGCCACAGTATCATTGCCTGTCTTCCTCAGTAACGGTTCGTAGTTGCTCTCTCCTCTTTGAAGAAGAAGTTTGTAATGTTGCACAGCAGCAGGACTCGAGGTCTTGCTTCTGATTTCCCCCACCGGCTTACTGTCGGCCATGACTGATGGGGTTAGACTTCTCAGTGAGTGCACAATTGTATGGTCTCCGAACATCCTACATTACAGGCCTTCTTCTCTCTTACCTTAGTCAATGCACATCGACTGAGATGTGACTTGGCCGCCAAACCGACACAGGTTGATCGCTACAATGTTGAGCTTACAGTGCTGCCTTGCAGCTGTGCCAACACGCAAACAGAATAGATAGCGGTGAATGCACGAGGGCGGGGCAGGTACAGATCACAACAATGGCCCGTCTTTATAGAAACTGAGCACCATTGAGTCTGGTATTCCGTTGGGCTGGTCAATGATATCACTTGGAGACTTGCAATGATTTGCAATATACACAGGAAGTGATTCCCGCTGGAAGGGTAATTACCGGCGGAAATTCTAATTATGTTAACAGCTGAGGAGTCCTGATTGACATATTAAAGTTTACTTATCGAACATTTTTCTTTTTTCGTGTTCCCGATTAGCACAGACGGGATTCGAACATGGAACGAAATGGCGCCTAGCCGCCAGTGGATTGGTCTGAGCAATTGACACTGGGATTTTTCCGTTCGGCTATGCGCCGTTTCTTCGCAGGTTCGAACAGGTCTGTTCTAATCGGGAATATGAAAAAGAAAAACGTTTTATTGTTCAATTTCTTCCGGGAGAATTTCAGTTTCCCATAAGTACGTTGACTTATCCCTTTGCTTTGGTATAGAAACTCCTCTCAGAGCAACAACAACAGCAGCAGCAGCAGCAGCAGCAGCAGCAGCAGCAACAGCAAAAACAATAACAACAAGTACAACAACAACAACAAGTACAACAACAACAACAACAACAACAACAACAACAACAACAACAACAACAAGTACAACATCAATGACAGCAACAACAACATAGCATAGGCTCTGAGAGAAGTATGTGCCGTCCCTGTTCGCGTAGGAGATGGGGAGGGGATCTGACCCTAAGTGAAGTGAGACAGGGAGGGGATCTGGCCCTCTGTGAAATGAGATGGGGAGGGCATCTGACCCTATGTGAAACAGCTTTTTTTTGTAGAACTTGTGACATGGTCCCTAAAGAAGTTCATAACAAAGACGTATGATTCATCAAACTTCAATTCGCCAAGTCGTACGATTTCGCACTACCGTCCCTTCGCACTAAACGTGTTCACAGCATTGGGCTTCGCCTTTCAGATCGTTCGCACCAATGACCCTTCGTACCGCTGGTCTTCGCCCTATTCTCCTTCGCACTTCCGTCCATTGCACTTTTGCCGCAGACCTGCACGCACTCTTTCTTATTTTTTCAAAGAGAACTCGAAAGGCCCTAAGGGCGAAGCATTGCTTCAGCTCTCCTTTCTTCTCTGCCCATTGCTTTCAGCGCTGGCCCATCCCAATTGTAACATCAAACATTTTGATGGGAGCTCGGTCACAAAATGCCGTTGTGGGAGCTGTGGGGAGTTTTCCGTTAGCGAAAGACCGCCATCTCCAAACTATACCCCCGGTTTTCCGGCCAGAGGTTTGCTTCGGAGTGGGAATGTATTCCGGTGAAGTCGTTCGAAAAGTCTATTGCTAAGTTGCGAAGTCCGATGTAGCTATGGTCAAAATCCCAGATCAAAGCCAGCATTTCTGTTCGATCAAAGCGAAGAAAGCAGCCATGGCCAGTCAGGTAGCACAAACCGGATGTTTTGAAAAAAAACTTCTTGACCTTATTCTTGAATTGTTGAATTGTAATAGAAAAAACTCTCTCTTCTCAGGTCACATCTTGGTGAAATCACAAACGACGTTTCGGCTTAGCTGTGCTAGCCTCCATCGGGTTTTGAGATAATGGAGAGGTTTGGTGAGTCGTAAGTGGCTCCGGACTCAGGTTCCGCGTCACGGTCTGGGAGCGTGGCTCGTTTGGCGTGAAATCTGAACCGTTCAGACCAGTCCGGAGCACGACTCAGAGGGGGCTGAGTCGTAACTCCGACCGAGTGGCGATTGCGCGGGCTTCATGTACCCGGTCTGTGGATGACACCGTCTTGGAAGGAAATCGTGAACACGCCATGGCCAAAGTAAAGAATGGCTTCCCTTTCATGCTCTTCTTCTTCCTCATTTTCGACTGGGATCTCCCCACCTTTTTCTTATTTTCTTCTTTTATCTTTCTTTTCCTAGCCGCTCCTCTTCATCAAGGGCAAACGTGAAGAGCAGCAGATTCTCTTCGTCGATCGTGCCTTTCACGTATGCGATGGCAAGAAAGATCGGCAAGTTCCATTTCTTGCCAAATCACCCAACTCGCTTCCAACATCGTCCACATGCACTGTCATAGGCCCGCAGGTTGCTGTGTTGGAACGTTTGTCAAAATTTAGACTGTCAACGTGGGCTGAACGGAGGAAAACTGGCCAGAGGCCCAAGACTGTGAGCGGAGTATCTGAGATCTACTGAAGCGGGCGAAGCTCAGCTCAGCTAGCTTGGCCATGCGCCGTGCCCCGCGCGCTTTCTTGTTCGCCATGATAACCCTGGCCCACACGTGTCGCGTGACCTTCCGACTCACCTAACCTCTCAAGCGGCCGAGACGATTCGTTTACGAACGGACTCATGCTGACCGATCCGGAGCCACTTACGACTCACCTAACCTCTGTAATATCTTGAAACGGTGGTCAGTAATGCCGGCTGTTCAAATAGTTTCCAGACTTCCAAACGGACAGTAGACGTCAGAAACTATTCAAGTAGCCAGAATTACTGATCACCGTTTCCAGATGTTATTTCAGAACCTGATGAAGGCTGGCATAGCGGAGCCGAAACGTCGTTCCTGATTTTGCCGAGCCGTGACCTGAGAAGAGAGAGTTTGATTCTGTTACAATACAAACTGGAAGTTGGCATGTGGAGCCTTTAAGCTGCCCCATCATCGTGATCGACCGTTCCGGTGGCATCCTTAGATGCGTTTCCAGGTCCGGGTGCAACTCCAGCATTCAAAGTTTCCCAAAAGGAAATTTGGTCGACCGTATCTCACCGTCTTTCCACGACAACAGTCTCCTCGACAGGAAATATAATTAACCGTATTTCACCGTCTTTCCACGACAACAGTCTCCTCGACAGGAAATATAATTAACCGTATTTCACCGTCTGTTAACGACAGCAATCTCCTCGACAGGAAATGTAGTCAACCGTAAGTCGCCGTCCTTTCACGACACCAGTCTCCACGAAGGGGATTATATACAACAGGAATTGGACACGGATTCTTCCGAAGAGACGCAACTGTTCCGGCTCCTGAGAACACGTCACTGTTTTGCAAGTGGCGGTATTTATAGCAAAGCTGCCTGGTGCCTGCCTGGATCTTACTGTGCTTCAGGCCGGCAAACACATATTGCCCACGGTCGAGTTTGGCCGACGAAAAAAAGTTCGCGAAAGTCAGCGAGATGCACGCGAGTCCTTCTCAAGAAGGGGATAACGAGTATGCATTGGTGGTGACACGGACAGTGCAGTCTGACGGGAGTACCAACGACTACCAGCCATTGGCCAGAGCAAACCAAGCGGACTCCATCTACCAAAGCCTGGAAAAGTCCTCTGCATCGAGCCATGACCCGCAACAGCTGAGCAAACCTCCGCTGGGAAATAATGTGCCGTTCAGAAAAGGCACCGACCTTACTTACCGACCCGCTGTTGCTCAGCCTCCATCCTTCGGGGCG
Source organism: Clathrina lutea (assembly GCA_028571005.1). Classification (NCBI taxonomy): domain Eukaryota; kingdom Metazoa; phylum Porifera; class Calcarea; order Clathrinida; family Clathrinidae; genus Clathrina; species Clathrina lutea. The sequence continues at coordinate 9,867 of JAOWAR010134415.1, read as the reverse complement.
AGGTCTTCCACTGAGAGCGGAAAAAACGTTGAACGGCGTCTCGTTCTCTTGTGTCTTCTCCTGAGCGTTTCTTCTTTCCTGGTTGGATTACTTGTCCTGATTATGGCCCCGAAGTCGAGTTCTGTGACCTTAGATGATATTGAAAACCTGCCAGAATCGCTGCAAAACTTCACAGAGCATTTTCAACGTCTGCAGACGCTGGCATCGGCTGAAACTAAAAAGCTGAGGGAATCACTGCAAAGTGTCACAGAGCGTGTTCAGGGTGTGCAGACGATAGCATCGGCTGAAACTACAAGACTGTGGGAATCACTGCAAAACGTCACAGAGCGTGTTCAGGGTGTCCAGACGATAGCATCGGCTGAAACTACAAGACTGTGGGAATCACTGCAAAACGTCACAGAGCGTGTTCAGGGTGTGCAGACGATAGCATCGGCTGAAACTACAAGACTGTGGGAATCACTGCAAAGCGTCACAGAGCGTGTTCAGGGTGTGCAGACGATAGCATCGGCTGAAACTAAAAGACTTTGGGAATCACTGCAAAGCGTCACAGAGCGTGTTGGGGGTGTGCAGACGGTAGCATCGGCTGAAACTAAAATTCTGCGGGAATCACTGCAAAACGTTACAGAGCGTGTTCAGGGTGTGCAGACGCTGGCATCGGCTGAAACTAAAAGACTGCGGGAATCACTGCAAAACGTCACAGAGCGTGTTCAGGGTGTCCAGACGATAGCATCGGCTGAAACTAAAATACTGCGGGAATCACTGCAAAACGTCACAGAGCATGTTCAGGGTGTGCAGAAGATAGCATCGACTGAAACTGAAAGACTGCGGGACTCGCTGCAAAGCGTCACAGAGCATGTTCAGGTTGTGCAGACGATAGCATCGGGTGAAACTAAAGAACTGCGGGAATCATTGCAAAACGTCACCCAGTATGTTGCGGGTGTAAAGGCTGCCTCAGCAGCTGATACCCAGAAGCTGCGAGAAGCAGTGCAAGACCTCACGGAGAACGCGAAAATGAGGAAGTCCGCTGTATATGCCTATATCCAACGACAGGAAGGATCTATCAAGAAGTTGGCAGCTCAGGTGAACTTGTCCAACGCAGACGCCAAACAATTGGTGAGTTTTATAGTGATACGTTATGTTTCAAACTTGGACAGAGCATTGTTTAGTTCAGGCCAACCTTATCAACAACATCAGGGCTCGAAAAATCCGGTCGCCTACTCGCTAAATGCGACCGGAAAGTTCCGTTTGGCGACAGCCTTTTCATATCCAGTGGCCACTCTTGCGACCTGCATGTCTTTCCAGCTTCCACTTTGGCGACTTTGGTTTCGCTTTTACTTCCACATTTTTCCTCTCCTTCACTTTCATTTTCCCCTCTTGTCCGCAAAGTGCTGCGATCCGGTTGGCGTAGACATATGCGCGCGTAGATCTACATGAACGAATGTGAACGGCGCTGTTTAAAAAGTTCTGCATCTTCATACATGCGTGACCGGTTGTCGTAGCTCGCGTAGGCCTAAGTGTACGTGCGTGGCCTACTTTCGCTGGTTTCATCACCCGCCCGTGCTTAGTTTGTCAGTGGCGGAACAGGGGGCAAAGTGGCCCATTTGGAAATTCCAACCAGGTTTCGACCGAGAATCAATCAATTGCTTTTTTCTCTTTGTCTGCGGTGAATTCAGGGTGAGCCCAGATTACCAGGAAGTGGACCATAATTATGTCCAAATGCAGCCGTCGTGGTCTACAACGGCGAATCTAAGGAGGAGTCGCGGGAACGCAACCCGCCCACCCCGTGTTTGCCTAAAAAATCATGAACAGAAAATGTGTTGATTGGCTGGGCGCCCGGCGCCCGAAGCGGCGCCGATCTACATACACACCGTGTCCTCCAAGGTTCGCAACCCCTTTCGCACCTCTACCTCTACCAACTGCCTCGACCTCAATCGCCGAGCTGTCAAAGGCCACAAAATTAATTTGCCCTGATCTCACTTTTCTCTTTTTCCCCTTCTTACGAAAAGCACTTGTTGTTTGCTGGAGAAACGTGTTTCTGAGGCACGACATTCCGAAAGACAAGAAGTCGCTCTGACTTGATACTATCTAGTCAGATCGCTCAGCTTTGCGAACCTTTCGAACCTTCGAACATTCGTTCAATCGTACTTGATTGCCCTCTGTTCATACTAGGGACTACTCCCGCTCATGTTCGGAGAGATCGGGACTAACGTTACTCCCGCGTAATTGGGTAGTCCCTTAATTTATGGTTTAATTCATAAAAAAGGGAGAAGGTTTATCCTGGATCGATGGCCCGGGTGGGAAAGAAATTGTCGGCCTCAATGCCACAGTAGCGAGCTGAACTGTCAAAATGAAGAGAAAAGGTCAGGCCTCACTTCCTCAAGCTCTAGGTCTAGCATCTGCAAAAAAAAATGCTAGACAGGATATTTGCCCTGGCCAGTCAAGCGAGTCGATATTGCCGAAGAAAAACGGAAGGTTCACTACATGCACTACGTCTCAGGCCATTGCTGACCCAAAGCTAATATAACATGAGTGGTGGGTGAATGTCTAAAGTCGCTGACCACCTTTGCAGTTGACGCGTCCACTTACACAATCAGCCTCCGGCAACATTTAGAAATGTGCGAGGTTTTTTTCTCCGTATATTTCAATGATTCGTCTGATTCAATAGCGCCTCAGAGCCACTTGGCGAGTAGGCAAGACTAATTGCTTCCACTTTGGCGACTTGGATGTAGAACTTACTTCCACCTTGGCTAGTTCAAGCTAAAATATTTTTGAGCACTGGGATTGGTTGCAGGTCCTCGTCACTTCTTGTTGGCAACGATAATCATGATAATGTGTCAGCAGTAGCGCAAGCCTTGTCCTCAGATTTCCTCCCCTCTATATGATTCTGGTAAGTTGACAGTGTAATAGCCCAACGTTGTAAACGTGCTGCAGCTACAGAGGGTACTGCTTCCTTCCATCCTTAGATCTTCTGGAAGGGCTTGTGGTCAGACACCAAGATGAACTGGCATCCAAACAGGTAAGTGTGGAACTTTTTCACGCCAAAGAGGATAACAAATGCCGATGATGAAAATTTACCATGCCCAGGAACGCCTAGATTTCGCTCACGGTCGTTGGACACGGTGCATTCACAATGGCGCGGATCATCTCGTCAGTAGGTCTGACTCCTTCAGCAACAAAGGTCTCGCCTTGATACCTCTTCTAGGAAAAACAGACACTTAGGTTCTTTCACGCGTAAACCAGCATCATGCAAACGACGCAGTACCTCTTCCAGATGTTTGAGATGTTCCCCATCTGTTACGCCAGACTATAGGATGTTATCCACACAGCATACCACCATCTAAATTACTTGAAAGAGATGGTCCATCCGCTTCTGATAGACGGCTGGTACCGATGCAACACCGTAAGGCAATCATTTCTGTTCATAGAGGCTTTTGTGTGTGTTAAGCGTAACCAGTGTCTTGCTGCTTTCATCCAGGCAAAGTTGCTGGTATGCCTGCGACAAGTCCAGCTTCATGAAACGCTGTCCTCCGCTCATGGCATGGCACATCTCTTCTGTTTAGGGTAACGGGGAGGTGTCCACGTGTATCTGTGGATTGAGAGTCACCTTGTAGTCACCGCACAATCGCACAGTACCATCTAGCTCTGGCACCACCACAAATGGAGTGGCCCACTCGCTGGATGATACCGGTTCCACTGCTCCTTTCCTGTCCAGCTGATCCAGCTCATGTCCTACTGCTTCTCACAACGAAAACGGCACGGGTCTTGGGCGACAGAACTTGGGAACAGCACCATCCTTCAACCGAAAAGCCGCCTTGATGCCTGTAGCTGTACCTTACCCAGGCTCAAAAATTGCAGCGCAGATCTACTTCTCCCTCGGTGGTCCCAAACCCGCTAGTGGGTTTCCAGCAGACTGCACCTTCCACACCCGAGCCCAGTCCAACTACAAGTAGCTTTAGTCTAGAGAGCCAGTCTCTCTGCAGAAGACTTGATCCATAGTGCTAGACGACTATGAGGATCAGACTTTTTTTCTGTCCTGCATGCTCTACGTCGACATCCGTTCCACCTGCAGTCTCTATAGTCTGCCCTGTGCAGCTGCAGGTTCTGAAAGTCGTTCTACAAGGTCTCAGCTGCCCCAGATGTAGACCTAAACTCACCACTATCTCAGCTGCCCCAGATGTAGACCTAACCTCGCCACTATGTTCGTGCTTATCAGCGTCCGTGCAGTGCCGGTGTCGATCTCCCAGCTCACATCTTGTCCATTTAGTGACAAGGTCGTTGTCCATGGGTGTTTTCTGTTTTTACCGCCCTCCATTTTCCCGACACACTCCTCCTCCAGGTCGGTCTCTTCACAAACTTCATTCGTCTTGACGCTCGCTTTAGCGGCTGGCCAATCTGAATTCCTCTTGGCACGACAAACTCTGGCCAAGTGCCCTCTCTTCCAACAGTTGTAACAGTCCACCTCCTAAAAGTGACAAGTACTCGGTTCATGCTTTTCTCCGCATTGATAGCATTCCTCACTACACTTCCTAGAGGTAGATTGTCACTCCCAGGTAGTCACTGCGTTCACTGCGCTCTGTGTGTGACCAGGCACTGTCGATGCCTTGTTCTTCGCCAACTCCGAAGCCTGGGCCTTTTCCATAGCCATGGTGAGAGTTCGAGACGGTTCCACGAGAATATTTCTCTGGGTGGTTTCAGTCCACATACTAGCTTGTGGCACAAGGCTTCTTCCTAGTATGTGCCAAAGGCACAGTGTGTGGCCAGTTGACACAACTCCGCTGAATACTCAGCGATTGATTCATCTGAGTGCTGATCATGGTGAAAAAGTTTGAAGCGTTCGGCGATTGTCATGCATTTGGCAGCAAAATGGTTCTGTGGTAAAGTCTAAATGTCAGACAATTGCTATCCTATGTCTACTGTTGCCTTTGGACGAAGAAGGGAACACTGGACATGGTATGTCTCTGCGCCAATGCTCGTCAGCAGCAAAACCTTCTTTTTCCCTGCCATGATGTCGTTCACAATGCAGAACAAATCGAAACGCTCCAAATACTGGCTTATAAGCTTACCGTCGGATTTTGGATGAAAATCCCGGAGAGGACCAACTCTGGCCGCCATCCTCGTCGTCAATTCTAGTACTGTTGTTATTCTTACTGCAAACTCATCTCTTCTTGCTCAGCTAGAGTGTGTCTTCTTCTAGAGTTAGACAAGTCATAGATACTAGAAAACTAAATGGCGTAATGCCCTAGTTACAAGTCTCAAACTTTGAACCCATACACTACACAGACAGACTCGCAAACAGCCAGAAAGACAGACAGACAGACAGATTTCCAGCTTGGCAGAGAAACAGACAGAAAAGCATACAGTGTGGAAGAATCACACAAACACGAGATATACATTTCTTTCCATGATTCCATTAGTTTGGGAGTGCAACAATAGAAACAATGACTGTTTTGGGCGCAATGCCATGCTTTGTGCAAGGGTGTGCATGCGCACTATACAGGAGTTGCGAGCCATGATGTCATCATGTTATAACATCACACCCTGCCGCCTGATGATTCTATCACATCTATCGTCATAACGATCAGGGCTGGAAAGGTTAGTGCAATTGCGTAAAGCATAGAGATGAATAGGAAGGGGAGGATCAACAGGGTTTACATCCATTGGAAATAAATCGTCTAAATCAGAGTCGTCATTAGCAGAAGGAGGAACAAGGTTGCCTGCAGCATAAGGAGCAGGCCCCAACGATGGCAGCACAGTCGAGGTGTCCTCCTGGAAAAGCTCAAAGTTGACAACGTTTTCCGCATAGGAGTCTGTTGGACAAGGATGCTCGATGACAACAGTCGTCAGTGAAATGGTATGACACACAGTCCAACCATGTTCGTGCTGCAGCAAACGCTTCTGTCGACGATCCTGACGCCTTTGGAGCACGGGAGTACCGACAGGGCAGAGTGATGGACTGGTGGACTCTAGAAAGTCCAGTTGAGACAGGTGCTCGTCGATGAAGTTACACACCTTCGCAGACACATCAGCCTATGTAGGTGTCCACGAGCTGACAGTCATTGGAGCAACTGGACGTTCGATCACAAAGGTACATGGCATCCTGCCAAGCACCGCTGCCATCAGTGACACCTAGATGACGCTGTGAGGCCGGATACGATAATGATATAGGAGAAGTTGTAGTTCCTGCGCCCGGCCATCAGATGTCGTGATCACCTTGCGTATCATAGTCAGTAACGTCTTAATGAATGGCTCGGCCAAGCCTAGAGTCTGTGGGTGACGCGTATTACCACACGCAACACGAACATCTTCAGCATGGAAGATTTCGGCGGCCACCACTTGGAATTCACTGCCATTGTCGCACCGCACGACATCAGGAGGACTCCACCATGCACACATATTTTGACATGCTTCAGCAACAGAGGAAGAATCGTGACGACGAAGAGGCACGACTTCCACCCACTTGGTGAACACATCGACTGCAACCAGCACGCAGTGCCATTCATCTAGCTGACATGTGCTGATCTGGAGGTTGTCCTAGCAGACGACACTCTACAGACCATTCCGCATTACAGAGCGAGTAGCCGGGCCAGGTGTGCAGCGACAACAGTCCACAGCTAGACACACTTGGGAAGACTGAACGAACTCTTGACACTGAGAGGCCACGGAGGGGAAACTGCACTGTGACAGCAGCAGTTGCCATCTTGCATGCCAACCTCGATGACATGTAAGATGATGTGCACTTGCAATGGCAACTTCAGCAAGGCTAGAAGGGTGCACTGGCACTTGCGTGAGCTTGTTTGGAGGCAGTTTGATGGTTCAGTAGAGAATACCAGTCCTGACAGGTAGCTGCATCTGGATATGCTTCAATGCCTTCACAGTCACAGACAGCCCACTGGACAGCTCATGAATGACTTGCTGGTTTTTACAATCAGCAGCTTCCAGCTTAGCGAGACGGCGGAAGGTTAGCTGGCCATTCCCAGCGTCAACAACCAGGCAAGGACCAGCAGCACAGACATCATCTGCGATCATCAGATGCTGCAACAGGGTTGCTGGCACATGAGTCAACTCGTCAGCTCGGTTATCACCAGTTGGTGTCCACTCCAACTGCACCTGGAGAGAAGCCGTGCGGATTAGATCAGTGATGATCTGGAGGTGACGCTCGACCAGAATTTCGTACAGGCCCTTTACGTGTACACGATGCTCGTTACGAAGTACCAGTTGCAGCCATCCAAAGACAGTTTTCGAGTCTGTCTGCAAGGTAATGCGCGTCGCATGCCAGCGGGATGCAAGGGATTAATGTCGTCGAATTGGATGATGGCATCCAATTCGTCGACATGAATCTGCCACTTGTCAGCATGAGGGCGCAACCA
>JAOWAR010134304.1:0-11817 GCA_028571005.1 Clathrina lutea | reverse complement strand
TGTGTTTTAGAAAAAGAAAAGAGATGGGATTTATGGTGATGTACAGGCTTCCCCAAAACAACGATCTTCCGATGCGGGGGTGGGGGGGGGGGGGGGGCGTATCACTAAAAGGCCCCCCTTGTCCGTGAGACTCCTAAATGAGCCTGGTCTGAAAGGGTTAAGTGTTGTTCATTGTGAAAAAACTTGGTTCTTTTGCTCTCGCTACTCCGCAATAGCTCGGCGAAACCCTGCCATCACATGCGCAATCGACATCCTTGCACGCCGCTTCGCGGGGTGTTACACGCCAGGCACTTGCCCGACCTGCTTTGGGTTACTCTACCTTAAGCTTATTAACGACAGTTTCCATGCACTGATTGCGCTAGCGCTACCGCTGCTGACAAGTGCGACCTCCACGCGCCTAGCTCGGTGGAAAAACTCTTTCATGTTGTCTACGTGAATATTCGGAGGTTAGGCAACCCACAGACCGTCGTTCGACCATGGTGAGAAGACTTTTGGAGACCAACTGAGAGGCTGATGTGATCGGGACTGACGTGCCGCAGCTCCGAACAGAAGGCGTTTTTTATTCTTTGGGTGGCCAACGAGTTTATGCTCTGTGCAATCCTGGCAGTACTGGCAGCCTGATCGCCGGTGCTGCTCCCATTGACAAATCGCTTCACTGCAACCGCGCCGCCAGTGTGAAAAAAATGTTGGTCACCGGACCTCCGCCGTTGCAAAAATGTACCGTCTTGCGACATGCCAAAACTCGCAGCAAATACTTGGTGGGTGAGCATCAGCTTCGTCTTTTAAAATGTCTCTTCCGAAAGATCCCACAAATTCGGACGTGAAATCCTATGCACAGAAACGCTCCGATTTTGACAATGTTGAGAAGAAGACACCACCTACTCGACACACTTGCAAGTGAGACGCAGCTTGCTTCCAACGAACGAGTTTGGTGGAGCGAATCCTCTTTGGAAAGCTCTTACTCTGAACTTCAAAAACAAAAGCTATAAACTTGAGTGACCGCACGGAGAATTACAATCGAAGATAATTTCTTGACGCTCAAAATCTGTGCCAAGAGCAGGACTCGAACCTGCGGCATCAAATCGCCTAGCAGACAAGAATCAACAAAAAAGAAAAAATTCTTCGATTGTTTCTCTCTGTGCGGTCACTCAACTTTACCTCATACTGTTTCACTAGCTCGGCACTGACCATTTCTCTCGGGGCCGGTTGGTTTGAATCACGTAGTAGGTGCGAACCTTCTTGTGCTCGGTCGCTACCATCTTCCAGACCGCGGACTCCTGGGTGGACGAGAAAGCCTGACATAGAAACCGAGCCATTGCACACCTTTGTATGAGGATGACGTGATTGCGTAGCGGACAAGTCATGTGATTCTCGTCTGCTAGGCGATTTGGTGCCGCAGGTTCGAGTCCCGGTCACGGCACGGATTTTGAGGGTCGAGAAATTTTCTTCGACAATAACTATCTATAGTTGACGAAGGAAAAACTTCCGGAGAGGCGCTATGCGCCTGAACGGAATGTGCAGCAATGCAATGCATGTTTGCCACAAGGCCGAGTGTTCGACGACAAGAACGCCCGAAGGTGAATCATCAAAGCCTGCCCCCTTGTCCTAGAGGCGCGGTCATGGTTGAGCACCATCCAGGTGCAAATTCCATGCATATTTCAGGGGCTTTTCCAGTCAAATATAGTCGAGGTAGAGGTGTTACTAGGGTCTATTCATGAACTCAAGTACCACGCCCTCTTCATCTCTCTCGTACCGAGGAAAAATTATTTTAGCCGTTGCTATGTTAGTTGATACATGGCGCCATTTTGGCTAATGTCGGCCGATGCATAGTCATGAACAGCCGTCATACCACGTTATCTGGTGAATGAGGGAACAGTTAAAAGGAACTTTCGTTGAACAAAGAAACTGCAAAGCCCAATGACTATCAGTCGGCCATAACAAGTCATGTGGCACCAAACAAGTCATGCTGCGAATAACATTCTAAAAGAGAGATTTGAGTATTGAGACATGGCCACTTACTTCATCAGTTAGTTGTATTGGAAGCTGTGTACACTAGAGACACAAAGAGATGGAAAGACAGACACACAGACACAGACGGACAGACTGACTGAAATAATAATTGGCTGAGACAGAGGGAAGGGCAGACAGACAGACAGACACAGACACAGACAAGGAAAGCCAGATTCAGGGAGAAAAGGCGGAGAGAGAGAGAGAGAGAGCGCGCGAGAGAGAGAGATAAACTGATACAGTTGTATCTTACACTGAACATGACACGTGAGGATGCATTAAAAGTGTTCATTTCATAAAATGGGCAAGTGAAGAGGGTGGAGAGACAAGCAAGGGAGAGAGAGAGAGAGAGGGAGAGAGAGAGAGAGATAGAGACAGGGAGAAGCAGTCAAAATACCAGGTGGACAGACAGACAGAAGGACAGACAGACAGACGGATGGACGGACAGACAGACAGAGCCAGAGCCAGGGGGACATAGAGATAGAGAGTGAAACAGACATAGCTTAAATCTTACACGACAACATACATTTTTATTCTGTTTTAGTGAGCAAATCAAGTGTGTGGAGAAAAAACGAAAAAATGGAACAGACACTTAAAAAAAAGCTTCCCCTTGTTTCTTTTCATATAATGAGAGGGAAAGAAAGCGAGAGACAGACGGATAGACAGACAGACCGACAGACAGACAGACAGACCGACAGACAGACAGACAGACAGACAGACACACCGATGGACGGACAGACACACAAACACACTGGTGTTTGGGCCATCTTCTGTATTTGAGCTATGAAGGGCAGGTCTGATCTAAGTCTGACATTGTTTGTTCAGTAGTTGATGTGTGAATTGTGCTTACATAGCCAGGGTATTCCGAGGACTATGTCAAATTGTCTACTTGGAGGACGGTGAATGCTGTCTGGTAATATGGTACGGTCGGGCGGAAGGCTGGGACGCACGTGTGCTTTCTGAACTTAATGGTTTTATCCAGATGTGTGTCAGCAAGCAGGACAAGAGTCGATCAGGTTTTGCCTTTTCGAGGATCAAAATGAAAATTTTACTGTCATCAGTTAACATCTGTGCTTTTCTAATTTGTGCAGGGCAGTTTAAATGTCCGCATACGGGTTGTGACCATGTTGCGCCGAGAAAGTGTGAGCTTACTAAGCACTTACAGCACCACAAGACAGGAGGTAAGTACTTTCAAGACAGAGGAAAACAAAGCTGATGTCACATGTAGTAACTTTACCAAGCAGTCATTTGTGACACTTACCATTGTGAACAGCCAGTTCTCCCCCTGTCTTTCTCCCTGTCGCCATTCTTCATGTTTTGGTTGGGTAACTCCATAAAAATGTACTGTATTGCTGTAGATCTCCGTCCGTATCTCAGTGATAAGCATGCTCTGTACTCACACTGTTTCTCAGTGATAAGCATGCTCTGTACTCAGACCGCATCTCAGTGAAAAGCATGCTCTGTACTTAGAGCGTATCTCAGTGAAAAGCATGCTCTGTACTCAGACCGTATCTGAGTGAAAAGCATGCTCTATACTCAGACCGTATCTCAGTGATAAACATGTTCTGTACTCAGACCGTATTGCAGTGATAAGCGTGTTCTGTACTCAGACCGTATCTCAGTGACAAGCCTGCTTTGTACTCAGACCGTATCTCAGTGACAAGCATGTTCTGTACTCAGACTGTATCTCAGTGATAAGCATGTGCTGTCCTCAGATAGGTACCAGTGGCATAGATACAACGCTTGCTGTCTCTCCGCATCAATCATCATCTGGCGCCATTCTTTATTTTTGTGTAGGCGTACATGACATTCTTCTCCAATCACTTATGTGGCATTCTCTATTGATCCCCTATGTGGCATTCTTATGATCTTCATCGGTCACAACCATGATTTGAGCATAGGTGTTTTTCACGCTTAAGCAATTTTTCTCTTGCTTCCTTTGTGATGAAGCCTGTTTCTGTGTATTGAGGCTGACCAGGTTTTAGAGCTTTCTTTAAAGTTGGTAAGAGCCTTCTTGATGCCTAACTAATGGGATCTGGCAGGATCCAGGATGGGTGTACTGTATCTGACCGGCGGACACGGCTGTTAGACCCTGAGATGATGTTGAAGATGACTGCTTGTGCCCCTTTAAGGGATAAGGGGCATAACAATGGAGTTTGCGAGAGAAGTCTCACCCCTTGGTGTGTATTTTAAAATGGGACACCGATGAAAGGATCAAGAAGGCCTTGCGTGCGCGTGTTTACCTCGGTAGAACTGCCTTGGTACCCAATGGTATGTAAAGGTGAGGTGTTTGTGATGACAAGGGTGCATGTGGGCTTTGCACCAAGCATTGCACGAAAATTCATGGACACCATTGTCCAATGGTTGGCGAGAGAAGTTCCTGATGTCGACAACAACATGGATATTGTCATCACACCAGCTCATGAGACGACACCACTGGAGCAATATAGGTTGCTAACGAGAACCCACGGCACACTTGTGTCTTTGGTCTAACGTTACACTTGAGCAACGACTAGTAATGGCAGAATTGTCTGGTGGTCACAGTGTGATGGAGTTGACTAGCACTTGCCCTGCCATCATACAAAACCTCTTTGCCTGGTGTGGTTACTTGGCAAGTCGGATACCCAATTGTGACTGGCTTCAACGTGTGTGTACCTACTTGAAGAGGATGTGAGAAGCTGCAACTCCATTGGAACAGAGCTTGTCGATTGAGTAGGTCAAACTCTGCAAGGGTTTTGAGGCAAGGTTTTAAGGAGAGGGTGACCCTGTGCTCAGTGTGTGGACTGTTTCGGCTGACAACACCAGCTTCAGCATAGTTTTCAACTCATCAACTATCAGAAAGGGCGTGCAACTGTCCAGCCATGGATATCCCTTTGAAGCTTGCGTCTGGCTGGGGCCTGCCAAAGATAAGCTGCACACGAACACTGCTGACCTTGAAGCACTGATCAGATATCTCATGCTGCCGGACCTGTCTTATTGCCAGTTCTGCCATCGTGAGAGAAATAAGATTCAAATTCAATGGAGGTGTGCCTTGTCGCAGTCGGAAGGACAGTTGCTTGCTAGGTTCGTAATGCTGTAAGAAATGAGCAAAGGATGAGATGTAAAGGGCTCCAAGAAGTTTTTATCAAACACCAATAGTTGCGGACTTTGCTGCAAACGCTGGCGGGACAGGCACAATCAAATGGGTTGCACCTTGCAAGAACGCAGCAGATTTCCCGACGCGAGCCCTGAAGGAAAGATCAGGGACTTCACGCCAATGAAGGACTGTACAGCTGAGGAGGTCACACATGGTGTAGACCTGTTGCTTGTTAGTTGAGCCAGTAAAGTTCAATGAGATTGTGGCTGTACCAGCTGAATTCAGACGATTTGAGTAACCTTTGAGTACCTCATTGATCAGAGACTTGCTCCACAGCAATTCCCCTCTGCAAAGGTGAACACTCAACTCCTTGCCAATGATGGAGTGTCGTGTCAGATCATCAAGCTGCCTTTAAAAGGGGTTTCGACGTTCCTGTACCAGAGGCCCTCGTGCAATAAGTTGTTCGAGCTATACATATCAATTCTGGCTGTGTTGCCTGGTCAATGCTCTACCAAATGTGTTCTCAGGTGCATTAATCTCTGGCTCCGGCCAGCCACGGCCGGCTGATCTCGATCGCCGTAACGTCATCAGGCGAGCATGGTGCAGCATACAGCAAACAATGTCAATGATACATGCACGCGTGTACAACGTCGATATGCGGGTAGACTACCTGGCCGCTGGATCGTGCGCGTACATGCGCGTTTTCTCGACTGGGGACGATCCCGCTGAATGTTCGAACTTCGCAGCTGTTCGGCGATCGCAAACACAAGTGGTAAGCGGAGGCCTGGCAGCCTTCCAACATCTGGGAAAGAAGGCGAACGCGGGAGGTACGCTGACCTGATTCATGGAAGGTGCAGGCTTGCCTGGAAGGAGCAGCTAACTAGGCACTTGGGCGCCACTGCAGCTAGGAAAGCAGAGCGTCTTTCTCATTGCAATCGACTTTTGGCGCCTTCAGAATCGCTATGAATCGTACAGTTTGGGCGAAGTTGGTAGAAGATTGTCACGTATTGCTTATTGCAGTCACGGGGCTCATGCCAGCTGCGCCAGAGGAAGATTGAAATTGTCTTAGGCCTGGATTGATGTCTTGCCTACCGCAAACTGCTGGAGCGAGTTCATTTTCTTCAAGGAAAAAACTGTCTGCCGTGAAAGCGGTAAGCGATGGGAACATAAATTTTGGGAAAGTGAGAGTCTTTGGGGTTGCTTCCTGGTGATGAACTCAGTTTTACATAAAGGCAGTGGTAAAGCGGTCAACTGACAACCCCACCGTTATGTATGGGAGCAAGAGATTAATGCACCTTAGTTGTGCATGGTGTGTCTTCTATAACAGTTCATACCTGGCCTATTCACCTATCTTGCTCTCTCCACTTAAGCTAGTTCACCTCTTTCAACTCCTTGCTTGGAGATACACAAAGCTTTTTTTGTCCCTCTGATTTTCTTCGGTCTTGGTTTGCTATTGCCCTTGTCTTTGACCGTGTTCTTGTTCGGTTCTAAGATTACTCTGATCGCTCTTTCATTAGTATGATACTGCACGAATCCGGGCTTGTTACATTGGTACCAGAGGATGGTGATCTTTGTGGTGTGCGTCGTCACCTTCGCTGTAGGGCTCTGGGCTTGGAAGGCTTTGACTGGGCGCCTTAATCTATTTAACGGTGGGTTTAGTTTGGTCATGACGAATTACATTCGAATCCGAAGTGTGTTTTGCCTGGTTTAAATTCCTTCCAGACTCGCAGCCTTCGACCATTCGTTGGGAACTTGTTGGACTTAAAACAGTGGATATTTGCTGTGGAGCAGGCACGATCTCTAACAACATTACCGCTAGCTGCAACTTCCTTTTGCTTCCTCCTTTTTCCTTTTTTGGAAGGCAATGCTTTATTTTGGTAAACCCTTTCGTCAGTCAAATATTGACTGATATTGTTCGATGGACTACATCAAGAACTGATCAATTTTATCCGGATCTGCGATGATTGTGCGAAAAATTTCTGGGCTAGAGGGATTCTTTCGATTTCCAAAAAGATCAATTGGGCTGGCTTTCGATTGGAAACTTTGATAAAGAACCTGTCGAAGTTCAGTGCTCTCTAACTCTTACGGACTCAATCTCGCTCAGGGTGCTGCTCTTGCTGCACGTGCACACGGAAGGCGCTATTTTTTCGCATTGGGATAGACGAAGTTGAGTTCCGTCTCAAAATTTGTCTTCAAGGGCAGCTCTGACACTGACTCTACGTCTGGCGATGGTTTCCACTTGTCAGCGGGCGTGGAGTTCTCAGCTGGCAAGGTCGAGAAGACTTGATTGGCACTCGATGACAAGAAAATGAACGATGAAGAGGTGGCATGTGACGTACAGCATTCTGCCTGCGATGATTTTCGATGAAGAGATATTTTACTGAGACAGCGCAAAATGCACCAAACTCAAACTCCGAATCAATTGTGGGCATTCGATTTTGCAAAGTCGGATTCTGGAATAGATGGAGCAGCAAGACTCTGCATTCGATTAAACAAAATCCAGCACGTTCAGGAAATGCCTGGAATGAACTCCACCTCGCGAGATGGAATCAAATCTGGAAGTCAATGCATAGTAGTAAACTTGGCGAAGATCAAAGCACAATATGAGAAATTTGAACAATTTTGGTCATTGAGGTCTAGAGGATGGTGTTTTTTTAAAAGAAGAAGCCATTTTACTCATGGCTATCAACATGGATCATATCGCACGGTGTGAGGCCCGTTGCCTCATCCTTGTTGCTATGAGACCAGCCGTCGAGCGCCCCCAGATGAGCATGTGTACGGGTACGCACGCGTTGGCTATATCTACCATGATGATGGTTCTACATCCATCATTGTATTAGTACTGTCCATCTCAAGCAAGCAGCTTTGGCGTATTCAAACGCTTGTTTTTTTGATGATTTGACTTCTTGGCCACAGATATTTTTCCTTTCCTGCAGACATCTCTCGCTGTGCTACGAAAGGGCAAGTCTATAATAAATGGGTGCATTGCGTCTCGGTCGCAGACTCGGCGGCGTTAGTCAATACGACGTAGAAGTGATTGGCGACCGACACCATGCTCCGGAAGTGAAGAGCTTGCCAGCCATTGCGGTCGATGGTACTGACAAAAGGAAAAAAAATCAGAGATCACGGAAAGGTGCCCAACGATCTAAGCACGAGCACAGCAGTCTGTGTTACCCTAGCAGCACAGGCCATGGCCAAAGCAAAGCCATGACACGAAAGAGCGATGTTGAGGCTTCAGAGTTCGAAAAAGATGTCGAAGAAAACGAAGTTCCACGCGCAGCAGGTGCGTAGATAGTCTACGTGGCCGGAGCTAGCGCTTCTTTTCGCTTGATTTCGGTCTTTTACAATGCCTGTTTTCCATGGACTTTCTTCGCTTTATGAATGGACAAGTCCTCGAG
Source organism: Clathrina lutea (assembly GCA_028571005.1). Classification (NCBI taxonomy): domain Eukaryota; kingdom Metazoa; phylum Porifera; class Calcarea; order Clathrinida; family Clathrinidae; genus Clathrina; species Clathrina lutea. The sequence goes on along the minus strand of JAOWAR010134304.1, from coordinate 3,336 downwards.
GAGTCCACGCGTTTGGAAAATGGGCTTTCGCCCATTCTGCAGCCAGCCTGGCCCAAAGTGGACAGTTTCAAGATTTTACCAAACTTTGTACGTGTCCTTATGGCAAAGCCGAAACGCAGGAAGTGAAGGGAGCGTTGTCTTTTGCGGGCGCTGAGAACGCTTCGGGGAACGGGAAATGTGCATAGAAGCAATCATGTCAGCTATTCCAGGACGTCATGAAATAGCTTGCCTCGTCTGCTGTCGGCAATAAAGAAAAAGCAAGATTATTTTGAAGTCTGTCATATAGAGACACCCGGGGAGAAAAAGAAGAGCGTTGTTTTCGGCAAAGAAAGAGCAGACGCGGACTGTACTACACTTGACCTTGTTGGCCATTAGTCCGAAAAAGAAACTTCCAAATCCCTCGCCATGGTCAGGAGGCACGAAGAGTGCTGCGCTCGAAAAACTTTTTCCCAAGATGTCCACAAGACAAGCACTGTTGTCACCAAAACATTTGCTTTTTTTGTTTAGGGTATCGCGAAACACGCAACAACTTGAGAAGCAACTAGAAAGCAAACCACAGGACTAATAATTCTATTTCAAAGCCATCCTCTTGTTCTCATTGTTTTCGACACATGTGCTTGGAAGAATGGAGATGTTCCTACGTGCATGCGTACATGTTGGTGCTTGCCCTACCAGACGAGCTGGAGAGCGAACTTTCAATATCAAGACGCATCAATCAATGTCACCATGGTAAAGCTGCTACGTAACAGTTATCCACGACGCTGGGTCTGATCCAATACAACTGAAAAGAAGAAGGACACTCTGCTGGCAAGATTACGTTCTGTTTCGACATCCCCTTCACATCAGACCGTTTTAATTGCCACGTGGAACATTTCCTGCTTAAAACAACATCCCTGTCCGCCTTACGAACCACCGAGGACAAAGACTCTGCAAATTCGCCAGAAAAAAAACTGTAGGAAAACACCGGTAGGCAATGCTCTGGAAAGAACGGACGCCCGACACTCGGCATTGTCGACAGTCATCTGTGGTCTGTAAGGCAACATGTGCAATATGTTCTGAAACAAATGTCGGCATGACAAACAGATACCGCCATAACAGAATCCGGGAGCATAGCGAAGCAGCAAATGGGCACTCTGATTTTCGGTGGACTTCATTGTGAGAAGTATCCCTACCACACCCTTGTCATCAAATTAGAGGTTCTGAAGTGACGTGCAGATAATATCGGCCTTGATATTGAAGAAGAACTTGCAATTCTGGAGTCACACTGCGCCTGGACCGACACCAGGAGGAAATGGCCACTGGCATTTTATATTAATTGAGAAGGACATACACACCCCAGTAGATGGTTGCAGACAGGGAGCAGTTACATAAAGCACCTTCCTCCCCAGTCAGCTGACTGGTGGGGAGTTCCTGTATATGTTGCTGCAGAAGTGACTCAGTTCTGCCAAGGTATTTGCCATCAACTGGAAGAACACAGTTCAGTGTGTGGGCAGCATCAAGTTGTGTTCCATTTGGAGTGACACCCATTACATCGAAAGAGTTGTACTAGAGGTCGATGGGCAAAATGTTGAAGACGAGAGATAGCTATAGCTACGAAGTGTGGATGACAAGCGTCACACCAATCTAGTGGAGTTAAAGCCGCTGTGCATGCTTTAAATGTCGCTGGGAAATGGAAACACACTGCGCGCAGATCCCAAGATGTTGCAGGGTAGATGTTGCAGGGTAGATGTTGCAGGGTGGTTGACAAACCACAGAACAACCAAAATAAAACGAAAGAAAACGCCTTGCAGCAAGTAATCAAAGATCTCCGAAGACAAACCGTTCATTTTACGTCCTTTGCGAGAGGCCTCAATTGAAGCCGGTAGTTTCAGAGAGCAGGTTTGTCTGCCTTAACATACCAAACTTCTATTGAGGGCATAGCGACTGTTCCTGTTTGGTCATCAGCTCTAGTAAGGTCCACAGTGGAGCGTGCGCGTGTTAATAGTGGAGATAGCATCTGGGAGACTATGTAGCATGCGCTGGGGAGCAGTGTTTCTGCTAAGGAATGGCCAAAGTCAGTGACCCAGGTAGTGCATTTAATGTGCAACTGCAAACTCCCGTGGGCAAAGCGGACAAGTGCCGTCAGTGAGAAAGACTTGGCGACAACTGTTGGACGTTGTCCAAATGGAACCTCTTGAGCTTTGTTCAGTGAAGCACTGTCTCCACGATTGGGATTTTGTTTTAACGAATATCTCCACGAAGCTGTCTGAAGCTGTCCTACCTCAGGCTGCAGCGCTGTGCCATGGCACGTGCTGCTCAAGCTGTCCTAGGGCCATGCATACTTTGGGGACCACCACGCATTGTCCAGAGTAGCAACTATCCAGAGTTCCGCAGCGCCATTGCCTCAGCCCATTTTCCTCAGTATCAGCTTGCACTTCGGGACAGTTAGCCATATGTAGTCACAGTGAGCAGTTGGTTGGTTTCATGAGACATTATTAACAACGATTCAGAGGGTGCTCGAAGAGTCAGATGATTGGACAGTGCAATGGAAGATTGTGCATTTTTTTTGTCAAACACAGCCCAACAGTATGCTTAAGATAGCACCAATAGTGACTAGAGTCGGCAGGAACCGAGCATCATTGCACTCAATGATTAGGAAATTGTTAATTCTGCATGCTGGATGAATAAGGCAGCAGGTCAGCGCGAATCCGCCACTGTGTTGGTGAAACACTTGCAGCCTCGGCTGAAGAATCCCTGGCGATAGAGCCTCTTTTCAGAGTTGGATGTCACGTTCTGCTGCGACAGCCGACTAGATGCCAGAGTGTGCTCCCCGTTTGAACTTGGCTGGATGGTCAAAATGGTAATCTTCCTGCCGACAGTAGTAAGTGATACGGAGATGGGCTGACACAGGGTTCAGCAGCCAAATCCTGTTAGCATTGAGGTTCAAAGTCTGCACCTAATCATGCCCTTCCACAGTGAATATTCCAGAACCGGTTCCACCCCACTTCCGAACCACCTGGAGGCCAAGCTGAACTGATTGAAAAGTCCCAACCAGTTCTGAATACACCGGTTGAAAGGTTTTTGACGAAAGAAAAGGAAAGGCTTTGTTCTATTCGGGAATGGCTAGCATGAGGAAAGAAGACCAAATTTCAGGTACTGGGACCAAAAGGAGGCTAGAAATTTTCCAAACAAAAAGGAAGAAAGCGGCAAAGGCGCATATCGCAATGTTGCCTACAACTTAAGATTTTTGCATACCGATCAATATCGATCGATATCGGGCGAGATTCGACCAAATCGACCGATGCTGCATTCCACCGAGCGCCACTCACCTTTTTTTCTTCATATCAAGAAAATTTC
>JAOWAR010134193.1:0-11821 GCA_028571005.1 Clathrina lutea | reverse complement strand
TGCAACATATTGGTTTTTGCCGAGAATTGCCAAAACGTGCCGACCTCACTCTCACCTTTAACCTTGAAGAAGCTTTCTGCCAAAGCTTGAACATTGAAAAAGGCACTCTCCCCACTACGGGAAATCCATTGCGAGCAAGAACAGCCCATAAAACTAAGCAGAAGAACCCCGCTTTAGTGCTTGAAAACTGCCAATACAGTGATTTGATCGTGGCGCCAAGGAGCCTCCGATGATACGGTTGCGGGCGGCAACAAGGAAATTGAAAGAGAAGGATGTTCAAAGTCTGTCCTTTTCTCAGCAACTTGTAGATCTATGCGGTGCACATGTTGCATTGCCTTTTTTACTCTGCTGCTGTGCAACAATAATCCCTAGGATCCAGGCTTTTTGAGTGTGTAGGAAAGTTCGACTTCCAGCCTTACATGTTGCATATGGCCAGCGATGGAGATGGCGGGCAGCACAGTCAGCAGTGGTGGTCCAAACCACATGTACATACGACCAACAGCGCGCGCCTCACTAGACAATCTATACCGGTATCTGTTCCCCTCCGCACAGGCTGGCCCGCTCTATCCGACTCAGCTGCCGAACAGAGTGCATTCTCAACGAGCTTTCATGAAGTGATTTTCATCTTCCCTTGCTTCTTTTTATTCTGTTTCTTCGCCAAGCATGGTCAGAACCCGGATCGGAATGTCAAAGTCAGGAGCTGAAGCCAGCATTGACCCTGGCCTCTAACACTGTTCGCTTGGATCTAGCCCTCACAAGAATTCTGCATGGCAAAAAACAAACAGGCACTGGCACTAATCGATATTGACTTCAACAAGCTCGAAACAAACAAAAGGCCTGCCAACTCTAGGAGGCCCTGATGCCTGTATGCCGTAGACATGTAGACTACCATGATGCTCACTGCATCCTGAGTAGCGCTGTAGATCTACGTAGATCTACGTTGTACATGCACATCAGCACACACTGCATGGCCCGGCCCGTTCATCATGTCAACGAAATTGACCATGTACAAACCTCACACCCAGACATGACCGGAATTGCCAGCAATGTCATCGCGTAAATGGTGTCTGCAGTGGCTACTAGTGCGCTGGATTCGGGCTAATATGCAGCATGGGAAGGTGATGCAGCAACATTGTTATAAAACACTTACACTCAGACTGAGACAGCTATCTTGGCAATATCTCTTTATTCTTTTTGCCAAGCTGAAGCCTTGACCTGTTTAACCTGTTTAATTCCCTTTGCGACTTCTCAGTTAGGATGTAGCTACTCTGCTCCATGTAGAGGTGCTGTGAATGGACCCTTAGCGCACTCCTTGTTAGCTCTCCTGCACACTCCTTTCTCTTTCTCGTATGATTTATAATTTCTTGCCCTCTGCTGGCTCTCTAAGCCCATCCACTGTACTCACACCTGGACTTGATAGTGTCAGGTCTGGAGGGCTCTCCCTATACACTGGCAAACACAGCCTGGGCACTTACCCAAAAGTGAGCCCGCACTTTGTTCATCATTATCTTCTCCGTCCTCCTTTACGAAATCCATTTTCACTGGAGGCCGATTTTGGGTAGCCAATGCTTGAGCCGCAGCTCCATACAACAAGGGGACTGGACAGACCTCAGTGGAAGAAGCTGTAAAAAAAAAACAGACAGAACAGAAGAAAAAAGTGTCAAACAGCAAAGTTTGAGTCTTTTCTAAAGAGGACAAGAACCTCATCAGCTGCACTCGATTTCATTCTCAGCTGCACTCGATTTCATTCTCAGCTGCACTCGATTTCATTCTCAGCTGCACTCGATTTCATTCTCAGCTGTACTCGATTTCATTTCAAAGTATAAATCTCACGCGCATCACCCAGAATACATGTAGGTGGCCAACACATGCAATCTAAGGGGCAGGCCAGCAGAAAGTTACAAAGTAAGCACTCGGTAGGAAAGGAAGAGGAATTGGTACTCTTCTAAGTGTAAGACAAACACAACTTAGACCAATAATTGTTAAGCCCTCCAACTGACGAAGAAGGAAAGACCATAAATGACACTAGATCAACACTGCACTGTAGTCACTCGCCCAACTCGCCTTGCAACCCTGGATCAGCTTCTGCGAACTGTCTTTTTTGCGTTGCAGTTTCCTGATCTAAACAATTCAGATAAAGAAAATCACATTAAACCACTTGCAACATTAGGAGAGATGGTTCGAATGTGAACTTGTGGAAAATTTCACTGTCTATGCAAGGCTCCCTCATCCCGATATCAACACTACACACACAACCCTCCTTCGGAGTCGGTGGCACACAGCACTTGTGAACGGCTGAGGCGAGCAAAGTACAGTACAGGCATCTTTATCCTTATGCAAATATTCAGAACAGGCAGGAGCGGCCTGATTTGTATACCACTGTCTGGCATGTGGAAATTGAGAATGACACAGCAATACTATCGGTTTTTCTTAACCAGACTCAGAGGGTGGGAGGGTGGGACGTGAGCATGCACAAATACAGCTAGAGCCTAACTCCACATGGGAGATCACATTTATAACTATGCCAGGCCATCTAACCTGGTCAGTGCTAAAGAGTCGCCTGCCTAAAGAACTCTGCCTCTCTTCTCCCTTGCTTCACTCATCTGCAGAAAAGCACACATATTGCTACCTGCAGGCCTGGACTAAGAACTAATGCGGTCCAAATCTGGTACTGCTCAGCAGAGCTCAGCAGAGTTGGGCACCTCACAATCTGGTACTGCTCAGTACAGCTCAGCAGACTTCGGCACCTCACTTTGTAGTCCATCCAGGATTTCCGAAATCTCCCGAAACTCATTGCAGCAAAATGTGCAAAAAGGCTTTCTTTAATCAGCGAGACCCACTTTGGCCCATGGAAGAGAAAGCTTCTACCACCAAGCATTTAGCTCATACCTAGATATACGCCTTGAAAGTGCTTCCACAAGCTTGGAAGCTCTCACAGGGACCTATCGCCTGATGTGTTTTATTATTTGGAAATACCTGCAAAGAGACCACTGGTACCAGTTTTGGAGAGTTCACAGGTGTTTCTCATGCTACATTTAGAATGCACGGGTGTTTCTCATGCTACATTTAGAGTGCACAGGTGTTTTTCATATTTAGGGTGCACAGCTGTTTCTCATGCTATATTTAGAGTGCACAAGTGTTTCTCATGCTACATTTAGGGTGCACAGGTATTTCTTGTGCTACATTTAGAGTGCACAGGTGTTTCTCGTGCTACATTTGGGTGCACAGGCGTTTCTCATGCTACATTTAGGGTGCACAGGTGTTTCTCGTGCTACATTTAGGGTCGAAACAGGTAGAGACAATGCTACAGGTTTTGACACAAGTGTAGTATGGGCAAGACAATGATCTGGCATCATTCTTTCACCATGGTTGCATGCATCCAGCTATCGCCTTAGACAAGATCGAGCGAAGCCTTTGATTGCACAAATTTCCAACACATTTCATGCGTAGCGGCTATACTTTCTTTCTTTCTTTATCATTTGACTAATCCAAACACCAAGGCAAAAACAGAAAAAAAGCTGCTAGATTACTTCCAAACCATATATGGGCTCAACAAACGGCCATGTTCTATTTTTTCATCAAATAACTAGATACTAGCTGATTTACCCGTGTACATTCCATCTATGTACATAGTTACAGCATCTGCACTCCCAGCAGCTGGTGTCGGTAAGCAATAACCTCCTCCAACAAAACACCTGGCAAAGTGGCCTCATGCATTTCTCCATGGGCACCATCACCATGGGCACCATCACCATGGGCACCATCACCATGGGCACCATCACCAAGGGCACCATGACTCAGTTTTGGTTAAGCTACTGAGCAGAACGTTGAACAAACTCTCTCCGGCAATATAGAGTCTGCTGTAGTCTCGAAAATTTCAGCAAAGCATCCCTTCTGTTACTGGTACAAACTGAAGAAGTGCAAACTTTGAGAGCACTACAAACAAGTGTTCTTCTCTAAAATTTTTCCTTTGACAAGTGTTACATTACTAGCTGATTAAGTCGTGCTTTTCCTGGGTTAGCAAATCTCTCTCACTCTCTACCTCCACCAAGCCGCCCACTGACGCTCCACTACTGAAACCTGTCCTCAGCTCGAGCTTGCCTCTAATCCAGCTTCTTCTCGCCTGAGGCTCGAATGGGGCAAATCCAAACGTAAGTGATGATACGCGGCGCGGGCGACTGGTTGCAGCCTTGGGCTACATCAATCCCAGCCAAAGCCCATTGCCATGGTAAAAATGACCGCTGGGCCTTCATCATTGATCGACGGGCCTGAAAAAGTCGACCAAAGGCCAAAATTTGAGGGAAAGGAGACATGGATGGGCACAAAACCTGGCCAAAGACATAACCAGTATAATCAATACAATCAGTATAACCAGTAGGACAAAGACCCTGTGGGCAATTTGGTCGTCACCCTCTGCCCCCGTCTCAACATATACCCCAGATACACACACACCGTTACCATCTTCTTTACAGACTAGACAGTAAGCCCGTCGCCAGCGACGGGGGAAGAGTCCACACCTGTACCTACTACAGTACCTAGATCTAGCCCGCCCTCGCACTGGCAACCGCAAGGGGGCTTCCCCGAGCGGGCAAGCAAAGTGGGAGCGGGCAAGCAAGCACTACCTTTGTATATAGTAGTAATGATGTAGACAATATACTTATTAATACTATTTAGGGTAAATTATGAGAAAGAAATTCCCAAGGAGGTGCTACAAACTACGGGTGAGTCCATGGAGATCGCCTCAAGCTGCTAGTCACAGCGTAGAGCTAGGTTTCAACTGACCCGTGCTGCTTCCTAAGCCTAGCTGTGCAAATGTACACAAGTAAATCAGCTTGGGCTTCATGAATCAGACAACATATTTCCCTGTTTCCATATTGCCTTACCACTCCAAGTTGTGGGGTCAAAGGCTGATTGTAGACATGGGGGTTTCCGCCGACCTCTGAACAGACTTCGCAGCACCTTCCTACACTTCACACGGGTCGATGAGCGTTTTCCTTGCATTACACAGACGAGTCGTTCTACCACTAGACGTCCAGGCAGCTTTTTCATCAAAGTGGTCAGTTCCTTGTGCTGCAGGGATGACAGCAGTTTGTCCTCCCGCAAAGTGGCCAGCACATCACTCATCTCCAGCTTCCAAAGCCAAGGTTTGAGAATTTCCATGTCTTCCATTGCCCATTGACTGCCAGAGCTGGTTGAGGTTGCTGCCGAAAACACAAACCTTTTACTGCATCTCTCACTACCAGTTTCAAGTTAGAGCTTACTTCTTTTTGCGGACGTAGCAGCGGGATGATCACAGGCTAAAGGTGACCAAATGATTACGTCAACGGAAGTGAATGTATACCACTGCGAGTGAATGAAGCCTGCAGTCGGCAAGCAGCGGGTGAGCATGGGCAGCAGAGGGCGAGATTATGTCGATCCACAACACTCCAAGGGCAGGACGAATTTGAACAATGTCGAGCGATCCCTGAGTATGTTCTAGATTCAGCTTGACCTCACCCAATTCCCCATTGACAGTTGGCTAAATCTGGAGATGTCTAGACTTATCATGCATGCATACAGTGGACTCAATGAAGTCAAGCATTTGCCCATATGTCTAAAGATCGCTGGGAGGAACTTACGCAGATCACCTGTCCCAGACTTCTGTGACAAGTACCAAACCTGACTTTGGTTGTCCTGGACCTCTTCGACAAACATCTTCCAGTATTTGATCCTCCTCATTGCCACAATGTTCACCAGTTGTCTGTTCACGTCCAGGCTGCCTTTACTTGCTGTTTGAAGCAGCTTCTCCAGTTGGCATTGTTTGATGATGTGACGGTGGACCAGCCTTTCACCGATGACGGAAATCTCCAAAGATTCAATAAGCACGGGCAGGGACAGTCCACTGCAGGACAGATGGTCATAAAACAATGACCAACGGCGATTCCAGTGGTTGTGTTGACCACCTACTGGGAACAAGGAAGAAAGAAAGAAAAAAACTTGGCTGAAATTTATTGAACATGCATACTTGGATCAATTCTTTTTACATTATTGACAAAACAACTAGATTTTTTCAAATGCAATGGCACTGCTTCTACATTGAATAACCTCCCCACAGGTCATTTTAGTCGGAAAACAGTTTTAATCGTGACTATCCCAACGCCGATTTCAATGTGATACATGGCGACCTTTCCACGCACGAGAGATTAGTACAATTGTAGGCATGAAAGTGGCATGTGGCAAGCGTTTGGAAGTGAATACCTCCAGACTGAGAGCTTATTTAGCTACTAAAACTACATGGAAAGAACAGTCTGGCCAGAACCTTCGTCCCAGGTTTTATTTCGCCAAGCCTCGCGACAAAGGAAATGGAGTGTGACCGTTCCGTCTCGCAACAAGTTCAGGTAACAGCAAGATCTGCGTATTGCCGTGTCTTTCAGGAAGAAAACTTGAGGAGAGTGAAAGAAGAGATGTGACCACACAGAGCAAAAATAGAATCAACGAGGGACGACGTGATTTTGTAGAAGACAGTAAGGCAATGTTAACTCTCGTCTGCGAGGCAATCTGGTGCTGTAGGTTCAAGTCCTAGTCTCGGCGCAGGGTTAAGCATTTGTCATTTTTTCTTCGGAGCTTGAGGAGGAGAGAGAACGTTTTCTGTACTCCATGTCGTTCACCACGTTAGTATCTCTGCTGGTCTAGATTTCTTTCTTGCTCCGTTTGTTCTGCCACTGCCACTAACAGGCTATCTGTCACGCTTTTGAAAACTTGCATATTATGTTGGCAAGAGTCAATAGCCCATGACGACAAACTAAGCTCAGCAATAGCCAGCGTCAGATGTGGACTTGCTCAGGCAGAGCTGTCTTGTGGATTCTGTAGCCTGTAGTGCTGTCGATGTGACAAGGGCTACACGTATAGACCTGTTCTTGTGTTTTTGACAGTCAATGAGCTATATCTGATCTTCACTGTGATAATTGAGGTTAGAGAAAAAGGAAGAGCGAGACAGAAAGGATAGAGAACTTGAGAGCTGCCTTCTACGGCCAACACAAGCTCAGGTCAATCAGATGGCTGAGAATTAACAAGACCAGTTAAAAGTTCCGTAGCGTCAGCTATTTCCAGCCGCACCCACATAGAGCTTGGGCCTGTACACTGTGACGAGGAAAAGGTATTCCAACTACGACTTCTAGTCTAGAGACTTTTGGGATGAATGTGCCAAAACTGATTGTACCTTGTTGGGATGGTCTTTTCGGCCTATCGGGTGATTGACCGCACTTCCTAGTCAGGATGTATGGGTTTTCATCTTCATCATTGCCTACAGGTGTTGAGCAATCTTTGCTGTTCGTGGGAGAGGGATGCCCTTCGTCTTACCTGGATTTTCAGATTGCTGAGCACAAGCACCCTCGGGAAAAATCTTTCGTCCGTCCTTGTCTGGAGGAGCTGTACCTGTCTGACCACCAGCACCCTCCGGAAAACTATGATGTTGATCCCTGACCACACTTAATCCCCTTGGAAAACTGAGAGCATTCTCCAGTGAAGTCTGTCCTCTCTTTATATTAGAATTTTCTCCCTGTTTGATGTCCCTTTCAGCCATGCTTGGAACGGAGTTTGCTTGATGGTCCACCAGCAGAGAGTGGGCACTTGGCTCTCTTTGAAAATCTGACGAGTTGCTCTTATCCATGATGTCACCAGATCGATGCTTTGACTGATCGCATACCAGCCTTCCTGCTGCGCAATGATTACCCTCGAAAAAAGCTTTTTGTCTATCAGTCTCGTTTGAAAGCATCTCTCCCGAACCATCGTCAACATGCCAACCTGATGCTCCCTTCTCCAGAAACTCAGTGCTTGATGGAACTTCACTCCCAAAACCTGCAGGAAGAGAAGGACAATCGACAGCAGGCTGAAGCATTATTCACAAGCGCCACTGATACTGGCGTGAGAGGGTGAAACCTCGTCAGCCAGCACTTAGGCAAGCATCAACTCCAAGCAGACGAAATCGAACTAAACCTCATTGAAATATTCATATAGCCGCTGAACTCATGAGCAAAGTTTAAATTGTTGCAAAGAAGTATAGCTGGTACAACGGCTCATGTCCAAGTCGAATTACAACATTGAATGAAGCTAAAGTAATCGCATGCACACAATTCTCAGCCTTCTAATCATGCAAGACCAGCGATAACTGCTGGTGACATCTCCTCAGCAGGCGCTTCTGCTACTTGATTTGACCGCACGTCTGAGGCAACAGTCGTTAACCAAGAATGGGAAAGAACAGCTGGTTAGCCATAGGGTTTTACCAGAAAACGTTTTGTTGATCCAGCAATCCCGTCGCTTATGTGGAAACTTTGAGAGACACCATTCAACTCGACTGTGAATTCGACCCAAACCTACCTGCTGGAAACGTCTCCTCAGCAGATGGTGCTGGTGCATGATCAGACTTCATCACAGAGCTGGAAAAAGCTACACAAGAAACGGTGAAAATAAATGAACATTAGTCGCCGTGGAAAGGGTATCCATCAAAACAGTTCAAGGATAAACCTCGACCATCTCTCCCTAAGCAAGAGTAAAAGAGAGAGAGAGAGAGAGAGAGAGATTAAAACTCTTCGTTCTTCTACCCTCACCACTGAAAAGGGTTTTGGATGCTCTTTACCTGTCAAATTGGCAGCACCAACATGAGACAAACTTCCTCCTGTCTCCTCACAACGGAAACTTCTGAAATCCCGGGGAAATGAAGGTCCTGCTTTCTCATCCAAATAAACGGATGCTCTCCCCAATGGAGAACTGGTGATGCTTGAACGTTCTCCACTGTACTGCAATGAACTGCCTTCAGGAATGTTTGTGGTCAGTTCTTCGAACTCACCAGAGTGTTGCAATGCCAGAGCTTGGAGAGCTAGCAGCCGGCGCCGTGTCATGCCAAGCGAACGGCACAACTCTCCCAGCTCGGCATCAGTGCGGATGCCAGTATCAGCTCTGGGTGAAAACATGGCTGCTGATTGCTGAGATTCAGAAACCCCTTGACCAAATATCAAGAATAATATCAAGCCAAAACTGGGATCAACATTATTGTGAATGTGCCTAGCGCATAGCAAAGAGCAAGGCCTAATCTTCTACAGAAGAAAAAAACGGAATGTTCACCAGCTCATTAGAGTGATAGAACCAAAGATACGAGCACATTATCAAACTGCAACATGTAGGCGTAATAACTACTACAAAGCGAACATGCCACAGCATGTAATGACCCAGGTTTACTGACACACACACACCACATTTGACTGCAGAAACATGGACAACTTTGTTGACTAGCAAAAAGGCTAGAACAGAACAGTCACTGGGCTGCCAAATGCAAATAACGTCGGTCAGTGATGGATCACGTGGGAGAATGTGAGAGATCAAATGGCCTTTAGGTAAGAATTATCGATAGGCCTTTTTCACCATTCTGGGGACAGTCCAAATTTGAAGAATTCTGGGCAGTTAATGATGCTCAACAGCCACGAGCTTTTCCGCTTTGTCTGAGAACAGACGATGAGGCGAAGTACAGCTCTTAGAAGGGAAGTGACCAACTATTACGAAGGTTGTGCGCAGCTTGGCAGCAATCCATTGTGTGTACAACTGTGTGTGCCCGTCTGTGTGTTTTTGCATGGGTGCGTGCACGCATGCATGCTTTCCTACAGCAGCATAGGTGCAGACCCTGCTCAGTGTGATTGGCTTACCTGCCTCCGGGCCAAGATCAGCTCGACTGGCATGCTGCAGTGTCCATTTACGATCATCTCGCCCTACACGTATGTCTTCTGTCATCTTTCCTTAAAGAAAAGGAAGATGCAGCTTTAAGTTTTCTTCATACAAACTAGTTGAAAAACTTGACAGTCTAACTGAACGAAAAAGAGAAATGAAAAGGCCTTGCCTGGTCTTCGCGAGAAGCTCAGCAAATTCCACAGTACACTGAGTTTGCTTGACCATGATACATACTACCTGATACATACTACTTGCTACATACTACCTGATACATACTACCTGCCACAGTAACATCATGTGCATGGCTACTGTTCGTTTTGGTGACTGCCTTGAAGTGCCTTGATTCTTGATCAGTGAGTGAGTGCCTTGATCTACATCATTTTCTAGCCGTCTGACCGTATCTGGCATGGAGTCACAATGATTTTAGTTCCAAGCCTTCTTTTTTTCCTCTAGCTAATGCATCTAAAAAGTAGCAATCAGGCCACGCGGTTTTGCAAAATTCAATGACATCTCGACGGTCGTTGCTGACACATGCTGGTATGCTGGGAAGTGGCCCGCTGCATGCAACCATATGATACGGCTGCTAGGAGATGCTACGATAAGTGCTGCCACGATAAAAACAATCACTGCAGATGAGCCGTCATCCTCAAACGCTGTGTGTCTCTGGCAGCTCTCCTCACATCGTTCCTTTATCATGCCAACAAATTAAATGTACCGCTGGCACTATGACTGGACATCTATTACAATGCAATACACGTCTTTTTTAAGTGCCGGCGCCAGCTGCCTACTGATTAGGTACAATGGCGCTAACACGCGGCAAGCAACGCGGGTTAGCTTTCAGCAGATCGATCGCCAGACGTGATCTCTGGGGCTGCACCTGTTCTTCGGAGATGGTTCTCCCCAGCACGTTTAATGTTAGCCCCAACTCTCCACGCTCAACTCCAAGACTTACCGATGAGCTGCTCGAAAGAGGCAACTGAAGCTACATGTAGTTGTAGGTGAGCAAAACGCGAACACCCGTCAAGAGGTGAGTGAGGAGCGGCTACCAACGTAGTGGCTGACACTTGTTCAGATGCACTCGCTGAGAATTTTGCGTGAAGGAAACTAGACACATGGACGTGTACATGTGGCATGTGCCGAGACAGGCGGCAGGCTCAGTACACGCTGCGTTTCTAGAGTCTGGCCTGACATGACAAAGCTCGAGCTGTGGTATGTCGATCACGTTTCAATATGATCCGGCATGTCCATCGCAGGTCCCACCGGCATTATAATGTATTGTGTGAGACAGAGCGTTTTGCCGGCGGTCGTGGGCGCGTGGTGGCCGGCTATCGGCAGTGTACACGTACACGTCAGCGTGTGGAGCTGCCCTCCGATTTTGCCTCTGTTGGACACAGCTGATCGCGCACTACTTCTGTTCAAAAACCGATATTTTTCCAGGCGCGGAATGAGAAAGCGGAAAATGCGGACTATGAAGATCCTGACGTGGCTTTCCAAGGGCTCGAAAACGTGTGGAAATGCTTTCACACGAAAGAGCATGCTCAGTGCTTTGGAGGGTAGTTTGATTGACAACTGTAGCTGCTCTCTTGACCGAGATAGACCCTTTCAAAAGTGGGAGATCCATCGGTGTTCTTTCGCAGCCGTTTTCCAGCCTCCTTTTTTCTTATTTCCCCGGTTTTTCTTCGCAATCGATCCTCAAGAGTCAATAGGTAAGTACAGAATCTTCCTGCCCTCCGATTTTGCCTCTGTTGAACAGAGCTAGCTGATCGCGCACTCTTTCTGCTCAAAACTCGATTTTTTTTCCAGGCACGACAGCCACACGTTCTGCTCCGGCCGGCCGGCCCTCCAGGTCACCGGCACACCGTCGTGGACAGCAACAACAAAAAAACGCAGGCGCTGGCCCGTGGCTCAACTGAATGAGAACACGCGGGCAGTTCGAGAGGGCAACAGGTTTAGAGAAGAGAATGAAAGGTTGCAGGACTCGAGGAGTGTCAGGCACTGGAAGAGGAGCAAGGACACTGGGAGAGGAGAAGAGCTGCCTTGAAAGAATCAATACATGCCCTGCAGAAGGAAGTCACTCAGCTGGTTGAAGAAGAAGACTCGCTGAAAATACATGTCGAGACAAAAC
>JAOWAR010134082.1:0-11821 GCA_028571005.1 Clathrina lutea | reverse complement strand
GTTCTCCGCACTCGGCGAACTCAACACAAAAATCTCTCTCGGCAAAACTCCTTCGTCGGCAAGGAACTCTCTCTCTCTCTCTCACACTCTCTCTCACCCTCCCTCTCTCACCCTCCCTCCCTCTCTTACCCTCCCTCCCTCCCTCACCCTCCCTCCGTCACCCTCCCTTCCTCCCTCTCCCTCCCTTCCTCCTTGTCTGTCTCTTCTGGATAATTAAGATTGTCATCATTTCCCTGAGTTGCCACCAAATCTCTTTACCTTGCCTTTTTCCCTGTCTGTTTTTTTTTTGTATACCAGTTGTATTAACCTTGTCATGAGATGTTTTTTTTGTTTTTTATTGGTTTTGACGATTGGTTTCAAGCAAGACCTTTCTGAAGAAACACTGAAACTCGTCGTGACAAAAGGGTTGTTCGATTGGCAAGATTTTTCACCAGGCTTGGCCCTGGCTTCTTCAGTTTGACAGATTTTTAGAAAGAAAAACAGAGAGATGGCTGTTTGAGGGGAAAATCGACAAGCCAATTGACATGCCAAGTATTCAAAGGAGTGCCCAATGCGTGTTCGGGCTTTTGCAAATATGTATTGAGTATCCCAAGCAGGAACTTGAGACATCATAAAAGAGCATTTCTCGGTGTTGACTGTATTTTTCTTGTCCTTTTCTTTTTCAACTGTGCAAGGTTTTTTTTTGGAGGGGGGAGGGGGGGGGGGAGCTCTCTGGAATCAGCTGGACATTATGTGCACCATCGGCGGTGGCGAATGGCTGTGGGTTTGATTCCCAGCCGTGGTTGTTGGCAATCCGTGCAGAGGCCCTTGATTAGCCTCAGGCTATTGGCTAACGCACGTTAAACAAATTGGTTAACCATTATTATTATTATTTTATTGCTTTTTCGTAGCCAATTCTTTTAGTGGCTTTCTGGCAAAGGATGAAAGTAAATAAAAAGCATTAAAAAGAAGAAAAAAATTCCCCGTAGCTGCGGAGAAGAAATGGGATGAAGATGGGGTACAGGAAAAAATGACGTGACTTGTGTATGGCAAGTCGTGAAAGTCGTGCACACCAAGCCGCCTTCCTCGTCCGGTGTAGACTACGTCCGTGACGCCTAGCGCCTCGTGCCGTGGCTTTGTTAGCGTTTTTGGCGCACTTGTCAAGTTTCCCGCTTTTTCGAACATGTTCAAGTTGCTGTCGCGCTTGCGCAATTTTCGCGATTTCGGCGCTGATCTCCGATGGAGTGAAGTGGGGCTGAATGGCTCGCTCGGCTTGCACTGCGTGCGATATGATTACATGTCTGTATGTATGTGTCTTACATGATGCATGCCCGAGTGGAAAGTCGTCGTCTGAACGTAGTTTAGTAGGTCGATCAAGGTTTGCTTGGAGCGAGCGAGAGACGTCGAGAGAGCCTTGCTGCACAATCCCTTCTCGGGGATGGCAGACGATGCAGCCCTTTCCGTCAGCAAACCTATGACGAAGGAAGAGTCGTGTTTGTTGGACATTCTCTTTGGAGACAGCGACAGCGAGGGTGAGTTTACTGGCTTTTACGCCGACGAGCTCGGCTTGCGAGCTTATCGACAGAGTGACGATACAGACACAGCTCCGCGATTTTCGTCGAGCCATGATAAACATGCTAGTGGACAGCTCAGGAGCTACCTGCGAGCTGGCCAGCAGTGGGACGAGCGCAAGCCTGTGCGGGCCGTGAAGGCTAGTGAGAAGATGAAGCAGCTGTTGGATAACACAGCCAAGAGGCAGGGCTTTCCGCTCTTTCGCAGCTCCGTTCGGGAAGAACAGGCGTGTGTGGAGCGCAGCGGGAAGAGCAGCAATGATGATGATTATCAGCGGAGGACGAGTTCACCCAGTTGCGCCGGTCGGAAAGCTGCTGGCCCACCGTCCCACTCGCCGACCTCAAACGACTTGTCGGCAGTGCGTGGTGGGCTCGGACGCACGCGCATGTTGTCTAGATCGTCGTCAAGCAGTGGTGAGGATGTCTTGGGATCGCAGACAGGTGCACGAATGCGGTCGAGAACAAAAGGTGCACCATCGGTCTTGACCAGAGGTTCGAGCGAGTCGAGCGAGCCACGATCTCCGAGCACTGCTCAGTCTCCCGTGCATGGAAGATCGCCTAAGCGAATGCTCTCGCCTGGCAGGATGCTGTCGCCCGTCCGAGGTCGGTCGAGGAGGGAATTGAGGACGCCAAGTCTGGGTTCGCCGCCAGGTCGTGTGCGCTCTCCTCGTGCCAGTGTCGACCGCTCGCCGCCGCTTGCCCGTCGTAAGCGTCAGAGTAGCTCTACTGACGACCATCCCTTGTCGAAACGTGTTTGTGAGGTCGACGAGCCTGCTGCTGTGAAGTCAGAGGAAGGGGAGGAGGAGATGGGGAGTGGCGACGTTGTGCGTGACGCGGCGGCAGCGCTGATGAAGCTAGCTGAGCCAGGCAGGATGACACTGCGCCAAAAGACGCCGATGTCTTTTCGGCAGTTTGCAACCCATGGATGGAGCACAGAAGATGTAAGCACAACACCACCAACACCTCAGAACAGAAGGGACCTGGCAGTGTCGGAAAGTTCTCCAGCATTAAGCTTGCTGCAGGAGAGCAGAAGCCCTGTGGCCACGTTTCCTGTCGGAGTCCGGCCTAGTCAACCTCTGCGGACTCGGGTTGGCGCAGTCAGTCGTCCGCAGTCCAACCTGATAGCTGCGCGCGATCGAATCGTATCAAAACTCAGACATGAAGCAGTACGAGTTGCCAAGCGTGCTGACCGGCGAGCAGCGAATCAGAAGAATTTGGCTGTTGGAAATATGCTGCGTGGTCGTCCACTAGACTCGACGGCAAAACTAGCGTCACCGAAGGCCACACCTCCATCAAGCTCTGGTATGATCAGATCACCACATCCATGTTCCCCTCACAAGACACGTCCTCACAAGGCTATTTCCTACAGCAAGATGCTTAGCGGCTCAGAGTCAGACGATGACGACACGAAAGTAGTGGTGGCAGCACCTGTGAAAACGCCGCCCGTGAGAACGCCTCCTCTGAAAACGCCTCCTCTGAAAACGCCTCCTCTGAAAACGCCGCCTCTGAAAACGCCGCCTGTGAAAGACACGCCAACATCAAATGACATGTCGCCTGTTGGCAAGAACCTCTCAGTTTTAACACTGAAGGGTGCAGCCCGCAAGCGTGCTATACGTTGCCGACAGTGCCCTGCCTGCTTGCGCACAGAAGACTGTGGGGAATGTGTCAACTGCCTCGACAAGCCTATTTTCGGCGGGCACAACATTCGCAAGCAGTGCTGCATCCACCGCAAGTGTCGGACACCAATAAAACCAGAAGGTACCCCGTCCAGCGGCATCCGCAGCCGGTCTGCAAGTCCAGGAGCGGCAGTCAGGAAAGATACATCCTCTTTGTCAGTAAAGGTGAAGAAAGACACTGACGCGATCAAGGAAAAGCTCGTCAAGCGTCCAGCTGATGGATCAACGCCCCTGAGAATTAAGAAGGATGGAGAGGTGAGCAAGGAGAAGATAATGGACAAGAATGCCAAGAAAACGATGGATGGCGTAAAGAAGTCAGGCGGAGAAGCAAAGAAAAAAGTTGGTGGAAGCACGGAAGCTAAACGTGAGCCTGCCGTAGGTTGTGACGAGTTGCCAGAGCCGCAGGTGCTGCCTGCACGCTCTGCCCAGCCGGGTGACCGTTGCCGGATCATCACGCACAGCAAGGAGTCTATGGAACTGGTGGAGGTGCGGCAGCATGGCATGGGCGTAATCAGCAGCCGTCCTTTGCCCAACAGTATCCAGCTCTGCCCACTGTGTGGCTCACATGGTCAGTTGCCCATGCATTGGTGCCATGTCTGCTGTGAGCCATACCATGCATTCTGCCTTGATGACGACAGCTTGCCGACTGGCAACGAAGTGTTCGTGTGTACACGATGCAAGGTTTGCTGTGTGTGTGAGCAGCGTGCAACCAGGACCCTTCCCCTGCTGAGCTGTGCTCGGTGCCGACGCGTCTACCACCCGGCCTGTCTTCCTGTGGGACATCCTAGCAAGCAAAGTGATCAAGCATGGCTTTGCTGTCGGTGCATCCGCTGTGACAGCTGCGGCTGTGTGAGTGCAAAGGGTGAGTGGGCAGGCGATTCTCACCTGTGCACAGTGTGTTCGCAGCGCAAGAAGGATGGCCAGTACTGCACGCTCTGCGACAAGACATACTCAGATGATGACTTTGACATGTCTATGATCTTCTGCCAACGCTGCAAGCACTGGGTGCACGCATCCTGTCAAAACATCTCCGATGAGACCTATCAGATTCTAGGTGACTTGCCCGAGGAGGCATTTGAGTTCCACTGCAGCAAGTGTGATTCCTCTGACAAGCCAGCATGGCGGACAGCCGTTGAGGAAGAACTGCGGGCTGGGTTTATGAAAGTTTATCGAAATGTCCGGCGCCTTGCGTCTTCCGAGGCTCTGATGTCGTCCAGAGGCTTGCCTGGCAACGTTGGTATGGCCAATGGTCTTGCTCGTGATCTGGACACGATATGGAAGCGTTTGGAGGGTAGGGTCTACCAGAGTACACTGTCCTTCGCCCAGGACATGAAGAACGTCTTCCGTGTGTCATTGAATGGAGACAGCGCTGGCTGCCACCGTTACCGCTCGGCGAGCTTCTTGGAGATGATGTTTGAATCACACATGAAGAAGCTGTTCAGCTGGTTTGACTTGACTGCTGCCACAGCAAGTTCAGCCACAACTATTCCTCCATCACCACCTGCAGCAGAGCGGCTGACCGCTGGCAACCTCCAGACGACCCTGCTTGATCACAGCTATGCCTTAGCCAATGGCTGCAAGCAGGCTTGGGATTTCTCCTCTGTCGACTGGCAGCCAAAACAAACCACCTCTGCTGATCCAGGCATAGAGCAGGACACAGCGTCAAGCGGGCAGTCTGTGCCTTCTGATGAACAGCCAGCTGTGCTGAAAGAGCAGGACATACCTACGATTATGGTTAAAGAGCCGTCTGTGAACAGTGAAGAATTAGCAGCCGCCATTGCCAACGTGGAACCTCAGTTTGGCACTGGCGACACAGGAACGACCTTACCCGCAGCGGATGGTGACGACAGAACACCCTGTGCCAGTGGCAACATTGCCATTGCGATATGCGGAAATGGCATCATGACACCGGGCGGTAAGGAACAGGATCGGTTACCCAATGCAGATGTTGACCAGTGTCCAAGTGCAAGCGGCTGCACATCTCAATGTCCTGCAGACCATGAGCCGGTGCAACCAGAAACATGTCAGGACTCATCTCCCCGTGCCACAGAAATCCATGGCAATGAAGACATAGCAGAACCGCTCTCTGGATCTCCTGAAGACACCTCACAGGATTTTGCTCTAGACGGTGAGGCGTCGGACAAGCCCAGTGTGGCGTTGACTGGTGGTGTGGTTAGATCATCATCACCACTGCTGTGTGCTGGGCCTGCCGCCACTGACAATGTGGGATCATCTCCAGCTGCGCGGCCAGTGGGTGCAGCTTGTGTCAAGATGGGAGTGGATGCGGAGGACGATTTTGAGCAGACTGTTATTCCTGAAGATGTTCGACCTTGCACGACTGCAGCAAACATCAATTTGCTTGGCACACTGTCTGCTGACAACTCACGCCAGACATCACCAAGTCCGCAAGAACTCAGCATGGAAGCTTCACCGACCACGGACTTGACAGTGGCGGCTGCTCGCCTTCAGCCTCGTGGCAGTCGCACAAGCAGCACTGACAGCAGAGCATGGTCATCATCGTCCAGCATACAGCAGGACAGGCTGCCGTACGTGACTGCACTTAATGGCGATGGTGAAGGCCCAGAGACTGGCGACATCCGTGTTTGCAGTTTCTGTGGCGTGACGGGAGACCAGGAAGTGGACGGTGCTGGCCGTCTTCTTTACTGCTCGCCTGATGATTGGGTTCACGTCAACTGTGCTCTGTGGACGTCGGAGGTCTATGAAGAAGCTGATGGGCGTCTGATGCAGATACAGACGGCGTTGATGCGTTGCCGTCATGTTAAGTGCGACTTCTGCCACCGGCCTGGTGCCAGTGTTGGCTGCTGTCATGCACGCTGCCAACGTTCCTTCCACTTCGCCTGTGCCCGCCGCGCCCTGTGTACTTTCTTGACTGACAAGAATGTGTTCTGTGTCGACCACCGCCACTGTGCGCGCAGTAAGCGAAAACTCAATGATGATGGCTTTCGGTGCGAGCGACGTCTTTTCGCAGATTTTGGTCGGGTCTACTCCAGTCGCCGGTTCCAGTGTGGATTTCTGCCGGAGCAGCTTCAAATTGCCAGCGGAGGCTTGACGATCAAGTCTTTGGGCACGATATCGTCAGCATCAGACCACGCAGACATGCTGCTGCCCATCGGTTTTTGTAGTGAGCGTATGTTCTGGAGCACGGAGCGTCCTGGGCAGCTTTGCAAGTATTCCTGCACTGTTCGCCAAGTGGACGTGGATGGCTCTGTGGTGGATTCGGACAGCCATGTGAACTGGACAAGAGACGAGGAAGTGCAGGGGGCAAGCAATGACGACGCTGGCACTGTCCACATGGATGTTCCAGTGAGCAACGTTGAGACCGTAGTGATTGAAGAGGAAATGGAAGTCGACGAAAGCGCAGACCACTTCAAGGAGAAGTCACAATCAGACTGCGAGCTTCCATCGTCTCCTGCAGGAGTACACAGCGCAGAGTCCGGTAATGCGACATGCCCGGCCAATACCGCCAAAGCCTTGCCTGATGGCACCAGCGGAAGAGCACTCAGCTCACCTTGTATCGTGGAGGAACTTGGAAAGGAAAACACGCCAGCGGACTCGGAAAGTGTGAAGGAAATGGCTAACTCGGTTGACCCGTTGCGCTGTGCCAGTTTGGCCTCATTGTCCGCAATCGGCATAGCTGTGTCAGCAGACCATGCGTACAGTTCGAAAGACGACATCGGTGCGCCACTGTCTTGTAGCCCTGCTAAGCATGTAGGTGCTCAGCCGCCGTCATCAGGCCAGCAGACCACACCCACCACGCAGCTAAGTCCGGTAAAACCAGGCAGTGCTCCTCTGCTTTCACCGACCGTATACCCGCGTCAGTTGACACGCATGGCGCACCAAGTCCTTGGCGGTCTCTCACACCTGTACGCCATTCACTTCGACCAGTCCTCTGGGAATGATTCATTGAAGTCGCTCAATCCAACCACTGACAACATGTTTGCCACAAAGCGCCCGCCTGCTGTTGAAGCTCCACGAGATCCTGTCCAGACTAGCCTTCAGGACCAGTTTGTGGCTGTCGTCAAGCAGATGGCGTCAGGCCAGACCAGCTTGCCCAGTGCGCCACCAAAGCCAGACAAGCAACCAACTGAAGTCGGAAATAATTTCATTGTACACGATGAGATGACGAAGAGCGCAGCTCACTTCATCCAGAGGCAGATGGCGAGCTTGCCCGAGCTGGCCCAGCCACAGCTACCTCCTATCAGCGGCACGGTCTTGCGAACACCACTGCTGGGACCAGATGAGGACACAGCGTGGAAACCAAAGATTGACCAGCTTGCGCAAGCAAAATCCCAGGAACCCTTGCAACCATTGCCGCAAAGGATCTTACCCTCAGATGCAGACAGCCATCTGCTGAATGCCAGGAAACAACTTTCTCTCAAACGCAAGCGGAAGAATGCTGATGCTCCTCTGGCGAAAAGAGCGAATCGTTTGTCGTCGGGCGAAGACGATCGGAAAGAGGAGCCTTCCTCCTGCCAGCAGTTGGTCTTGTGTGCCGGAAGCTCCTGCAGCAGTGGCACAGTCAGCATTCCCAAGCACATGCAGCATGACGCACAGCAGAAGAACCACAAAGTCTGGCCTGTGCCAGGGCAGCCAGCGGCGCTGATTGAGCTCTCCAGCAGGGATGGCTTCTACGCTGAGGGGTTTTCCTTTCAGGAGGTGTGGCAGCAGCTTGTTGAGAGGCTCCAGTCGCTGCGGGCGGAAACGGGCCAGCCATACCTTCCACTCACTTCTATCGATGTTCTGTCATGGGTTGGCTTGCGTCAGAAATGGCTGGTTCGCTTACTGGAGCAACTTCCAGGCGTTGAGGTATGCCATCACTACAGACCGCGCTACTACACACACCTGTCAGAGCATGAGCGGCTCAAGATCAATCCTCATGGCTGTGCGCGAGCAGAGGGTGCCATTCAGAATCCTGCATTTGATATGTTCAATTTCTTGTCATCCCGACACCGAGAGCCACCGCCAAGACAGCGCGAGGAGGCAAGCTTTGCAGAGGCAGCAGACGGAGGCAAGTCTATCGGGATAGACCTGCCTATGGCCATGCGCTACCGACAGCTCAAGAAAACTGTCAAAGCCACTGCAGGTGTCTTCCGCTCAAAGATCCACGGCCGTGGACTGTTCAGCAAGCGTGACATCGAGACCGATGAAATGGTGATAGAGTACGCCGGCCAGGTAATCCGTAGTTTGATCGCCGACAAGCGCGAGGAATCCTATGAAAAGCGTGGTATCGGCTGCTACTTTTTCCGCACTGACCGGTCGGAGGTGATCGATGCAACCATGTGTGGCAACGCGGCACGCTTCATCAACCACAGCTGTGATCCGAACTGCTATGCTCGCATGATCCAGCTGGATGGCGTGAAGAAGATCGTCATCTTCGCCAAGCGCAAAGTCTTCCGTGGTGAGGAACTGACCTACGACTACAACTTCAACTACGAAGACAAGAAGATACCATGCTCGTGTGGCGCGGCCAACTGCCGGAAATCTTTGAACTGAGACGATAGCCCAGGCAGATGTTTGTCCTGTCACATCATATACACACATGTTTTCATATTATCCCCAGAGTCATCCTTCTCAACTAACAATTTTTTCTCGCTTCTCTTCTCTGTCATTTCAGAAAGTCTTTCTCTTTTTTTTTTTTTTTGTCTTTTTGACAGGGCAGAGTAATTCCTTTCCTTCTTTTTTATTATTATTATTATTTTTATTTGTGACATTTCACAGCAGAAAGAAAAACTCGTCATGTATCTACAAGAGAGAAATCTTCTATTGGCATTCATTTCTGCCAGCAACTGCCGAATAACACGCCTGCACGCGACTAGATTATGAATCTGGTATATATATATATACATATATAAGTACTCTCTCTCTCTCTCTCTCTCTCTCTCTCTCTCTCTCTCTCTATTGACATATCTGTCCATCCATCTCTCTCTGTCTTGCAGCAGACCTGAGGAAAAAGGAGGTTTAGTCTTTGCCTGTTTATGTTTGTGTTGAACTGAGTGCTGGTGTTGGGTGAAGAAATCTTGCTCTCTGCCGGCTGTGCCAGATTGTTTCTTGGTGACTGCAGCAGAAGTGTGCTTTCTGGAGTTTTGTCTTGTCAGTGAACCTCGTCACTTTTGTGCATTACATGCAGTTCATATAGAATTTGCAAGAGGTCAAGGCCAGAATAGGCATTTTTTGGGGTTATTATTTTTGTAAGAATTGGCATTACTTTTCACCACTTTGTTAAGGCATATTGTATTGTGTATCCTTGGACCCATTGAACTGTTTCGCAGCCAGGAAGGAAAAGGAGAAGGCGTAAAATCATGAAGTGTGCATTTTGCAGCTTCTTTTCTTGATCCCTGAGCTCTGGCTTTTGTTCTGTACAAGGTCTTGTGAATGTTATCTGATAGACCTTGCTGAAAAAAAGGGCGGCTTCGTTGTCAGACTGCGGGGTGATTTCTCAACTTCCTGAGGGTAGCATATGCTATGTGCGTTTTGGCAAGATGCCTGACGCAAAAATTTGGAGAAGAAATACCAGCCGATCATATAATGTCAAGAAATATCAGGCTATCCCAGAATATTAAGAAATATTAGCTTATCACATGGCATCAGGAAATGTCAGTATCTCACAGGATATCAAGAAATACCAGTCTATGACATCGAGAAATACCAATCTTTGACATCAAGAAATACCAGCCTGTCGCAGGATATCAAGAAATATCAGCATATCACATGATAACAAGAAATACCAGCTTATCACAGGATAATAAAGAAATATCAGCATATAACAGGATATCAAGAAATATCAGCATATCGCAGGATATCCAGAAATATCAGCATATCACAGGATAATATTATCAAGAAATGCCAGTCTATGACATGATATGCGCACAGTTCAATGTTGTCCAGCAAAGCTCTCACTCACATTGGGAACCTGCCCATTTACGATGAGGTCCATACTGCGTGGCACGATGAGTGTTCTTCCAGTGGTTGTTTGTAACCATGACTCCCACATTGCATAATACCATGTCATACCATAAAAAGAGAGAACACTCTTAAAAGAGTAAGTGAGTGTCCTGGTGTGTGTGTGTGTGGTGGGTGTCCTGGTGTGTGTGTGTGTGTGTGTGTGTGTGTTGTGTGTGTTGTGTGTGTGTGTGTGTGTGTGTGAAATATCCATTCAAAGTAGCTAGGAAGGTTCAGGCGAAATAGGTGACCAATGCTGGAGTCTGTGTCCATGTCCCGATCACGGTGATTGATCTTTCTGTTGTTCACACTGTTGTTGCTTTGCGTTGTTTGTTTGACCAGGTTTTCTTTGTGGAAGTGATGGTGGCGATTTTTGCACACCCGTCTTGCCGCTCTGACTACAGTGGGCTACCAGTGGCTCTGAGGCTCTTCACTGAGAGAGTAAGCGCCCTGTCTCCTTTTGCTGTGAGGATGCCATTGTAGTCGGTAATGTGTGCTGGGTGTTCATTTGCCTACACACGGAGCCATGAAGATGGAGGGGGTTCACGTTGTTCTCTCTGCCGCTGGCAGGGCTGCCTGCAATGTGCAGGACATGATTGACTTGTTTGAATCAGGCATGGAGAAACCAAGCCGTTGAAAGCTTTTGTAAGGTGAATTTTGCAATGCGAAGTCTTTGATTTGTTTTGTTGTCTTTCCCTCACTTAGAATCTCTCTGTCTGTCTCTCTCTCTCTCTCTCTCTCTCTCTCTCTCTCCTGCTCTCTTCGCCTGTCTCTTTTTTTTTTCTTTTCAGAAAAAGACGTGGTGGGCGATTGCTTCTTTGTGCTTGAGTAAAGGGCATCGAGAGAACCCTTCCAAGTCACTTCTCCAAGCAGCTGTCAAGCATGTTCTCCCAATGGACTTCTGCTTCCCTGAACGTGTTGTCAATGAGTAAGTCTCTTTTTTTCTATTGGAGCCATTCTTTTCGCCTCTGCACAGATGTGTCAAGGCAGTATGAAATATGAGATATATTCAATGGAACTTCTCAAATGATTTTGAATTAGCAAACTAGATACAGCTTTCCAGCAACCTGGGACCGAGTGAAGTGACTGACTTTAAGGACAGAGAGTCCTGCATGTCTGGCAGGGTTTTGTGTTGTAATGGCTTTTGGTTGTGGGCACGAGCGAAATGAGAGAGTTAAAAGGAGCTGGTGCCAGAATAGAAGGATCAGAAGATAGAAGCTCTTTGACGCATTGAGCAGTGTGGAAAATGTGTCATCGGCACAATAGTCCACTCCTTATTATGACATTCCATATCGGAGCTCCGAGCTCGATGTAACAGTGCATTGCCGTTGTTACCCTAACCTCCACAGCGAAGACAGTGAGTTATATCTCACTCTTCGCTCCTTATGCAACTCCCACTTCCCGTCGCAATGTAGCATTGCTTACAATATAGCATTGCTTGCAATGTAGCATTGCTTACAATGTAGAATTGCTTGCAAAATTGGGAACTGTTGTGCATACTCGGTGAGAATGGGAATAACATTCTCTCTCTCTCTCTCTCTCTCTCTCTCTCTCTCTACACCTCTCTCTCTCTCTCTCTCTCTCTCTCTCTCTCTCTCTCTCTCTCTCTCTCTCTCTCTCTCTCTCTCTCTCTCT
>JAOWAR010133971.1:0-11824 GCA_028571005.1 Clathrina lutea | reverse complement strand
ATATACCATACTATCCCAATATACCATTCTATGCCAATGTACCATACTATACCAATATACCGTACTATGCTAATATACCATCGTATCTGTATTGTGTGTGTTGTGCATTTCCCAATAAAAAAAATTATTGTTTGTTTTTTTAAAAAAAAGCCAATATACCATACTATGCCAGTGTACCATACTATGCCAATATACCGTACTATGCCAATATACCATACTATGCCAATATACCATACTATGCCAATATACCATACTAATACTATGCCAATATACCATACTATGCCAATATACCATTTGGAAAGTTAAAACATAACCCCTTCTTCCACTGTTTTGCAGAGGGTCGACTTTTATCGGATTTCTTTTCTGCTGATGCGGGGAATAGGATATTGGTTTGTGACAAGGTAAGCCATCTTTGTTGCAAGTGGTGGAAATGGCAACGTTTAATAATTGACTTGAAACTAAAAACAGGCCGAGTGAGACTGAGGTTGCACTTTGATGTAAAACGTCAAACTCAAGTCAGTAAAGAAGGAAACGGAAAATGTAAAGGCGGCGTGTTTCAGCATCACACCTCCAATTGCTGCCGCGTAAAGATTTCACTGTGGCTATGTTGTTTGGTTGTTATCTTTCACAAAGAGTCCTTGTTTCAACTTCACCACGACCACCATTTTGCTCGCACCTCATAGCTTGTTACACAGCTTGTTACACAGACTGCATTTGCAGGAAAAGCTTGGTTCAGTCATAATTATCACCTTAGGCCAACCTTCCCCAAATTTCCCCAACTTCTTGGCTGGGGTTTATATATACACATTTTTGCCGTATAGCAGCCAAGCATCATTTCTTTTTCCATTCCTCTCTGCTTTCTACTCTTCCTCTCAGTCAATTTAAGTATTTTTAATGAGGGTTGACATGTTATCCAGCGAGAAAACCCCGGGCTAATCAGTTCGCCAAGGCCTCTCAGTCACTGAGTCAGAAATTTTCTCACAGATTCAATTCCCGAAGTGGCCCAGAAGTTAGGACCAGTTTGCCTAAAGGTTATAAATATCCCAATTGACCTGTAACTTCTCCAATGGCTTCTATCTCACTGATCATTCCATCGTTCTAAAATTCCGTGAAGAACTAATTAGCCGAGATCTCTAGACCTCTGTCATTTGCTGGCTGATCCATAATGCAGATGAATGATGGTCGTAGCCTACGAAAAGCTCTTTTTTAACAAAAAAAAGCTTCAGGCTCTTTCTGGCTTGATCATATGTGTGGTGCTTCTTTTGCCAATACGCAGTACCAGTTGGCGATGGTATACGCCTATTTTAAACGAACTGGACTTCCTTTGGATGAATACAACGAAAAGAACTTCCTTGCTTTGTTGTAAGTTGCTCATTGACTTTTCCTCACCATGGCAGTGCAAAAAGCAGAAAGGGTTTGCTGAAGGGTCCTCGACACTGGTAGTCGTGGATGGTCGATATGGATGTTGCTACTGCTGGTGACTATGTGCAAATTTTCGTCCAGAAATTCGTTCATTTTATCCACCCAACTCGTGCTTGGTGCTGCTGCGCCGGAGGGTGTGCTTGAGGAACCCATGCTGGGCGCTGGTGCGCCGGAGGGCGTGATTGACGCTGGGCAGACACTGCCGTGTCCTACTTGTGCTTGCGGGCGCTGCTGCACCCGAGGGTGTGCTTGGCGCTGGCACTGCTGTGCCTATGAATACGACATTTTGCTTGTGAGCCATACTTCCCACAAACCCTCCCGTTGCAGTTATATTGGTGAGAAAAGGAAGAAAAGAAAATATTGGCAGGAACAAGAAGAAAAGAGGTGCAGATAGGCATAGAATAGTAAGCTATGAAAATGGATACGGAGAAAAATTGAGAGGAACAAGTCCGAGTTTGAACCACAAGAAGACCACGAATGCAACGTGGTCAAGAAAGAAAAAAGGCCCGCGCATACGCTTGGGATGACATCATGGCTGCTATGGTCGTGTATCATAGTATCAATCATGAACATAGAAACACTAGGTGACACATGTGCAAAGTTACCTTCGCTTTAAGACACTCAAAGCAGCACTAAAACTTCTAGAAGCTAAATTTTGTCTTGTAATCGAAGTTATGACGTCACAACACCGCATTTAGCGTGTACTTGATTGGGAAGCCGGAGACCTGAATTCATCATCATCAGTCTTTGCAGCCACCTGCTCAATCTTCCTTAAATTTTCGCTGTGAGTTCCTGTTACTAAGCTACAAACGGTGTGTCTGGCTTTCTTGAGACGTCATAACTTTGATCACATTACGCTTAGCACCTGGATGTGTTGATAAAACTAATCCTTTGAAGATATTTTGAGGCTAAAAGCAGATATTGTATGCTTTTCTGGGCATGCGGTGCCTCCGTGGCGCAGTGGTTATGTAGTCGCTTTACACGCGAAAGGTTGCGGGTTCAAATCCGCCCATGGTTGTTGCCGCACCGTGCAGAAGCCCTCGATTAGCCCTTGGCTATTTGGCCAATGCACGGTAAATATATAATAATAATAAAACAATAATAATATCGAGTTGATCCAGCGAACTTTTCAGGCTTCCATGTTGGCCGGGATCCTGATCATGCGCAATCAAAATTGTGCATTCATGCATTGAAATCCCGCGCGCGATGCACGTGAGCTCGTGCCGCTGATTGGTCGGTGCTGATTCGGGGCACTCGAGACACCACCATGCCGGCACGCCGGCACGCGTGCTGCAAATGACGCCCACTTAGAATTATCCCATTGAACTTTCATTTCTAGGACCTCTTGTCGTAAACCAACCGAGTTTGGACTCAACTGAACTGGGGGTTTTCAAGGGTGAAAAACTCTTTGGAAATGGTTAGAAGTTGATAGCATGCCTCCACAGCTAGACATTCAGTGTTGTACCCTGCCGCCCCTTGGGGTCAAGAGTTGACCTCTGTCGTCAACAAACATTGCATGCAACACTACGTGCGTCATGGCCGCGGGGCGACTGAGAGGTGCACACATGACTATGTTCGCGGCCGCGCAGAGCCTATGCGCATGCTCGAGTTCCCGGATCGGTGGTCGGCAGAACAACTCGATATGGGTGGAAAAAATGAACTTTTGAGGTGCAAATTGGACACGGTCACTAGTAGTAGCAACATCCATATCGACCATCCAGAACCACCTTAATTAACCTGACTGTGACTTCTATCTTGGCAATGGCATCACTGATTTGAATTATGACAACTCTGAGCCATGGCTGAATGCAGTTCAGGCAGTAAATGCCCCAGCTTTCATCCGACGGCATCATTGGGCTAGAAGTAGATCTGTGTATAGCTCTCAGTTCACACTGTGGCTTGATCTTCTCAAGCAAGACTGAGGCTGCAGGATGTTTGGGCCGTCCTGGACACACAAGAAGAACCTGATTTTTACATGACCAGAAAAACTCGGATACTTCTTCTCGTGGTTCAGCTCACGGGCAGCTGCAGAAGAAGGAACCTCTAATCCAAAGCCAGGCTGAGGACGTGCTCGCTAGAGATAATATCGCTTGTGGTTACACTGGGACACCCGGTCAGCTGATGTAGAACGGGGCACATCACCTGGCTTGTCACTTGGCTTTCGCTCCATTCAAAGCACTGGCTGGGATGAGTTGGCTTTGGGTTGCTATGGCATGTGTAATGCTCAGGATAGCAGATCTTGGTGCCTTGATGTAGGTTTGGTAGGCATGGGACACCCACCTGCCCATGGCCTTGAGGAGCCAGTCTGGTACTCTGACAGCTGCTGCCAAAGAACTCACTCAGGTGGCAAAAGTTTACTTGAATCCTGATTGTGCACAATCACCCAAGCCCTGCATTAGATTTTGCAACAGCAAATTAACAAAATGTGTTTCAATGCAAAGTGGTTGAAACGTTCCTGTTGGCTTTCTCGCACCCGGCTAATTAAATTTTGCGTGCGATGATTGATTAAGTTGATAAAAAATGTCGAGTTTTCAACTGATGAATTAAAATCTGAGATAATTTAGTTGTGCACGTCTTCCCTGCCAGTCACATCAAGAGACAGGTTTGTTGACACTGCCGGGCTGATTCTTTCCTATTCTTTTCTCATGGTGGTTCTTCTTCAGGCACCTGTCCAATGCAATGAACGAGGATAACGTTAATGGTGGTGAGTTCGTGATGTATTATGCTGTTGTCTCGGCCGAACTGTTTTCTTCGCAGAAAGAATTCCTTTGTCTTCGGGATGCCCTCTTTCGCAAGATGGACTACCGGGCTTTGGTCACTCTCGAGACTTGTGAAGAGGTAATGTGGTTTATCCACTCAATGCATTTGAATGCCTCGCCCACAATAGACAGGATCGACCTACACCCTGGCCTTCTTTGCTGGGTCTTTACTCGATTAAGCCACATGTTCAGTGCACAGTCTCATAGCAACATTTACGATGGTTGAACATCTCCCTATATATATTATCAGAACGGAAGAAGGGAGTCAGATTAACAAACGAAGAAAAAAATACCGAACGGGCAGGAGAACGCAGCGAGACTTGAACCTCCGGCACCAATTCACCTATCTACTAGTTGATTAAGCCGTGCTTCGCCCGGGTTTGAAAAGCTCCCATTCAATTAATGGAGCAGTCTCCACCATTGGAACTGGCCTTCGGCCCGAATGGCACGAATCCAAGTGTACTCTGTATGCCGCGCGTGGGCAAGTGGTCGCAGCCCCAGAACTGCATCGATCAAAACCCATTGCCATGGTTACAAATGCCCACTGGGCCTTCGGCCGTTGATCGACGGGCCCGAGAAAGTCGACAAAAAGGCCAAAATTGAGAGAAAGAAGCAACAGGCAGGCACGAAACCAGCCAAGGAAATGACCAGTGGGACAGAGGACCCTCGCGGATACTTCTGGTGGCCACCGCTTGCCCCGTCTTGATGTTTATCCCGGACACACACACAGACACCGTCTGCTCTATAGACATGAATATTTAAGTGTAATGAAAAGAAAGTCGGTAATTTGTTTACTTGTATATCTTCTTCTATAAATGGATAAAAATGAACAGCTGGCATGCTGAAGTGAGGAACTCTGTGGTCGTATTGAAATAATTTAAGCGGAAGGTAGGTCATTCTATTCCACACTCTATTATGTCATTCCATTACATACTATGTAGGAAGAGCAGAAACTGAAACAGCCCACTCTGTTGCACAATCTGTAGGCAACGGAAGTTTGGTGAATAACGCCTTTATTGCAGTATCCACATCTTTATAATGTATGAAGTACTGACATGGATAAGTGCTAGGTTGTAAAAGTGTGTTCACCAACGCTCGGCAGTCGCACGTAGATCAAGAGTTGAGCGGTGTGGTCAATCAAACACACCAGCGAAAATCTGGCTGAGAAAAATATACAACTATTTCTAGACCTGAAACATAGCAAGCTTGACAAGTACTGCAAACATGGCTTGTGTACGGAATATAGTGCAGCTACAGTACATGTGCTTTCGATCTCACTCCAGGGCGTTTACCAGCTGGCTGCTTGGACAGTCAGCCAGTGACCTCAGGCTATAGGAAGGTTTTGTTTGCCATTTTTGTTTCCACCATGACTTAGCAATGATCACATGGAGGAATTGCACTCAGTTTTCGCTTAGTATTTGAAGGCAGTTTAGTGGCTTTACAAACCAGTGTCTGACATACCCCGTTTCGGATAGCTCGAGGGTAAGACACTCGTTGAAGCTATGAGATGGTGTTGCCTGCAGTAGTTAAGAAAAGATGCTTTTTCTCTGAGTGAGGATGTTCTGTACCTTATTTCAGCCTACATATTGAAACAGTCATTGTTTTGATGTTCAGTTAGGCCTGAAGAAAGCCAAGCAGTACTTTCATTTGGCCGAAACGTCACCAGCAATCAAGTCTCGGCTGGTAATCATTGAGATTTACCTACCTTTTTTCTCAATTCACTGTTTTACTAACTTTCTGCTTTCACCACTCCTTTTGATTGCCCTCACATTTACCTTCAATTCACGGTCCAAGGTGATGGCCCTCATGCCCAATCATCCGATGTGGACAAGACAACGCCAACCTCAATGACGGATTGCAGTATTCTCAGAAGGCTCGAAAAACATTTCCTTCAGGCATCTATAAAATGCTCTATCAGTCTTGTCAGGTGTGGCATGTCAAAATGGCTGCCATCCGCTATCCTCCTTGTCTTTCTTGTGCTTCTCAGTCATTCTCTCCTCATAATCGGAATTGAAGAAGGTTGAAGGACTTTTCAGATCTCACTCTCATGATCAACTCAAAGAAGGTTACGAACAGTAGTTCTTAGGACGCGAAATAAGGAAGGAAAATGATGGTGTTAAATGAGAAGATGTTTCGGCGCCAACACCATCATCAGCTCATCAATGAACTGCTGGTGTGTTGTCTGATGCTTGTGGGGGATGCATGCACACAGGCAGAGCAGTTAATTTGCTGTGCTGCACTAATACTGTTAAATTGATCTCAGATCCACTGTACCGAAACTCCCCGATATATGCCACCATACGTTTCATAACCAGTAATTTTCGATTCTTCGGTAATTCATAGATAACTGTGTGATAATGTAATTCACCAAAAAAAGGCGTAAAACAAACCACCGTAAGAAGTCGCAAGCCTCCTCGGCTTCAGAAGAGGCAATGCTGCGCCACCCGGCAAGACGCAGGGCTAGATAGGTTCGGTGAGCATGGGCAAGATTCAACGCTTGCGTGCGCGTGTCATCGTAAACCGTCCGACACACGCAGTAGTAACACGTCACCAGCTGCATAGAGTGAATGGAATATTAATGGCGCGGATTGCGTACATCCCATTGTCAACGGGAATCGAACCATTTATCATACCGGTCACCTGGGTGTGCACGTGTGAAGGGCGATCTCGGATATGAATGATACCCTGTCGGAGGTACTAGGTATTAGGTACCGTGGTAGACTACCAGCAGCTTGGTCCACTGATGTGACGCAGATCTACGAAGGTGGAAAGTCCATTCATTGCATGAGTTCTCAAATCAACACTCCAAGAACCTGCCGGTTTGCTGCAAGCCAGGAAATGGCTGCTTCCATTGTTTTGGCTACTAGTAATGCAGGCAGGTCGCGACCACCTCTGGGCATTCAAGTCTTTGTCAAAACGTCTTGGCAATCCAGCTGGTCGATGAACTGGTGATCATGTGCACGATTTGAACTTCGAAGGATGGGAACTTGGAATTCCCGCCGTGTTCAAGTTGCGGCGGCGGAGAATTAGCTTCGCGGCGCGTTGGCAGTCAACGTAAGGTCTAAGGCGCCCGACCTGAGTACCAGTGTGTGGACTGTGACGGTGAAGAATGAACAGATCCTTTGGAGAGTTCTTTCACTGCCCTTTGAAAAAATATCTGTCCCCTGGATGCTAAAGCTTTGACTTCAGTATCGCGAGAAGTCTATACCGGCTATGCATAGGCTCGGAATGCATAGCCTTCGCCTGTGGACCGCCGGTTCGCTGACATGATCCCGGACAGTGTGTATCAGTTGACGGCGTGCCTCGTTGGTTTCGCAGTTCACGCGTTCCAGGATCACAGTTTTGTGCTAATTTCTCAGTGAACCGCCCTAAGGCCAAGTTTCGAGTGCTGACAGTTACGCTCCACTGTTCACCGTTCTCTTTATCTGCATCATACTATCTTCTTGGTGTTCGACAACCAGTCGAACAGTTTATGCCCCAACAAGTTTGTTCCTGCCTGTCCCCCCCCCCCCCTTCGAGACGAGCCACCTTCTACTTATCCCGAGGACAATAAAGCGACTTGAACCCCGCCAGCTCTAGTTTAGCCTTCCCTGGCCTTGGTCAGAGCGGTTTCAAGAGCTGAGGACAGCCCAAGGTTGTACTCATCCCAGCCGGCCCTGAAGAGGTTGCTTGAACAAGAATCTTTTTTCTTTCTT
This sequence comes from Clathrina lutea, assembly GCA_028571005.1. Classification (NCBI taxonomy): domain Eukaryota; kingdom Metazoa; phylum Porifera; class Calcarea; order Clathrinida; family Clathrinidae; genus Clathrina; species Clathrina lutea. The sequence continues at coordinate 3,948 of JAOWAR010133971.1, read as the reverse complement.
TTCATTCTTTCAAGCTTCAGTCCACTTGTCTGAATATGGAAGTTGTGTTTTGCGCGCAAAGATCAAGAAGACTTTCAGCCACTGTCTAGACGTAAAATGGAAAGACTCTCTCACATCGCACCACGCGCACGCCGAGGACCGGCCCATCAGATCTCAGTACCCGACTGTGGCCTGGGGTAACTGAGTTGGGCTCCATTAATTCAGATGCTGACGGATGAAGCCTGCATGCTCTTTGCCTGCCGACGAAGATCTACACTGGTACGTTCAGGCGGCGATGGCCGGACTCGGAACTGTTGAAGAAACGACCCATTGAATGTTCATGACACAGAATGCAGAATGAACCCGGATCAGCTGCAATATGCAAGCCTCTGGCCAGAATGTCACCAGCTTGCGGTTAAGAAAATATTCCGCAGCCAGGTGCCAGAAGGAAAGCCACTGAGGGTGTTGGAGTGTGGTTGTTGTGTTGATGTCCATGGTCTTGCTTCAGCCTCTAATCTAGAATTTTCCGTCTTCCACACGCGCGCGCCTTCGCACACCCGCCACAACGTCATTTCTCTAGAATTAAAAATAAATAAAAAAACGTCTTCAGACTTGCGCAAGCATTTAAATATGCTGTCCTTTGCGATGCATGCATGAGAAAGGCTTAAACGTACCTGCACAGTTTCCCTCACCGACGGCGTTTGAGTGTTCTTTCTATAGCTACTCGCTACCTTGAGCAGCAAGCGGCTCTTCCATTGACCAGTGACCACCCGAGGCAGTCCAAACTCGACCAAGCAAACTCGGACTCGAAAGCCCCACGGCCAGGCCATTCCCGTCACTCACGAAAAGTTGAAAAAATGAGCTCCCCAGCTTCGAAGCGAAAGTCGGGTAAGCCAGATCAACTAAGTCGGTTCACGGTTTCTTTGGTTGCCCAGAGCTGTGCCGACTCATTCCTTTCCGTTGACCAAGCTAAATTTGTCGCAGGTCTGTTTAGCCTCCAGAGTCCAACCTGCTGCCAGTTGTCAGTGTAGTGCAGTGAAATTGTGTAGTGCGCAGTTTCGGGAGAAAGTGAGTTTGTCGAGTGTGTTCCCGGCTGCTGCAATACGTCCTTTTTCGCATTCAGGACCAGCACCAGCAATGATGAACAACAGACGCTGACACCGCCACCTGGCTTTGCACTCCCCTCCGGGCCTTTCTACCGTCAACCAAAATGACAGCTGCACTGGTGGCCAAGCCCCCCCCCCCCCCATGAGCAATCTAGACCTATTTTGCTCGTCCTCTTTACCAGAGAACCTGATCTCTTCGTCAAAGAGAGCAAGGATTGGTCCACCAGAGATCAAGCCGGCTTCCCCGAATCAACATAGCGCAGCCCCTTCCGGTCCTAAACCCGAGACTACCCTCGAGGCCTTTGTCAAGGTTGTAGGTAAGTGTGCCCGCATTTAACAGATTGTTTGAAGCAGGGTGAGTTGAATTGTCCTTATGAGCTGATCAGGGGGATACTTCAAGTTCTAAGCCTAGGCTCCAGGTGTGTCTTCCATGATGTAACCGATGCTAGGGCCTATGTCAAGGTGGTTAGTTATTGCAGAAAGTTGCTTCTTCTTCTTCCGGGATGTTCTTTCTCCTCAACCTCAACGGTCTTCCTTCAGCTCGTTTTTCCCGCCCTAACTTTTGAATGATAATAATTCCAGATATTTCGGAGGTGGTCTCAAAACCACAACAGAAGGCTGCTGTCAGGGCTCAGCTTGAAGTTGAAAAGCCGAAATGAAAGGTTTCTATCAATAGGAAAACCGCAAAAACACTTCAAAAAAGATGCCTATCCGCAACTAAAGAGAACCTTCAATCAACAGAAAATCTCCATAGAAATGGAGGCTTCAAGGTCTATAGTCAGTGTGTCAAAGTAATACAGCTTGTATCCAGTGATCTGCCCTTCAGCTAAAATTAGCACAAGGGTCTCCTCTTATTCTTTTATCTTTTATCCACCACCATCGAGCCTTTGTTCCATCTATTTCCATTTATTGTAGTGCTGGCTCTTTCCAACAAACCCTTCTGTGACCACAGCCAGGTCCAGCACTGCTCTGTGCAAATGGCAAGGACTATTTTTGTAGTTCAGTATATTTTGTCATTTCCTGTGCCAGTCTGACTTTATCCTTATTTGTTTATTATACATTTATTCATTTATATTCTAAAAGGTTTGCTTATTAGCCTAGAAGTGGCTAATTTGGAAGCTCTCCTTGAGAAATAAAAAATTAAAACACAAAAGCCAGGGAAAAGGCTTGACTCAGTGAGGTGGAAGGCAAAATGTGTAACGGTCAGAAGCAAAATGCAAGTCCAGAGATCTAATAAAACGAAGAAAGACGAAGAAGAAACAGGTACAGGTAGTGTGTTCCACAAAGAAACAGCAGGTAAAATGACGGACAAGAGATGAGCAGAAGACAAGCAACGAGGAAATTTTACAGACAACGCATTGCACAGTTGGTAATAACAACCGCTCTGTTTAATGAAGTCTGGAATGCAGCTCTTCAAATGAGGAGGACCTCGACCGTTCATTAAGTTCCAGAAGTATATTAGCTTAGATCGCCTCCGTCAGGTTCCAAGCAAGTGCTGGCTAATCAAGGGGCCGTAGTAAGGCAATCAGCTCGGTACAGATTTGGCTGTTCAAGGAGTGAGGCACGAACAACAGATAGCTGGAGTCTTTCCAAGGTGTAGGCGTCTTCCATGGAGCAATTCTTCCAAACAACACGGGCATACTCTAAACAAGAATGATCAACTGTCTTGTGGAATAGAGAGAACTTGTTACGCTGGAGCTGAGCACGGTGAGCTAGTGGATCTACAGTGCAGTTGGATTTCACTGGCTTGAACTCCAGCCAGAAGGCCAACAGCCATATGACTGGTTTTGAAAACTGAAACAGCCCCATTTTTCACTGTTTTGCAGAGAGTCCACTCTTGGCGAAATTTTTCTTAAAGGACGACAAGAATTATACATGTGTCTGCGTTACCAGCACAATAGTGCTGAAAAATGGGTCAGTTTTCGCCAGCCTTGGATTGCAGGAGCAAGTTGTGTTCTAGCTTTAACCATAGATCATGCAGTGCTATTCCATTACTTACATTGATCTCGACTTGCCTTCAGTCATCTCATCACTTCGATATTGGCCAAGGTGGTGCATTGTTTTCAAATGATTTGGGCCAAAGCAGCAAAAACTGTAGCATAGTCTATGCTCTTGGTTCAGTTATAACATTCAACAAGCATGTATGATGCATGCTCAGGGAGAAGAGTTTCCTAAAACTGGACTAGCTGCAGTAAGACCGAAGGAAAAGCGAGAAGATAGCACCACTCTGGACCGGTGGTGGACTGACCGCTATAGAGTGGACTGGCCTTTGCAGCTCAGATGGTCCAGTTCCATTTGCAATGATTAATATGGTTGCTAGAGACTCGGTTTGGTTCCGGCCTGGCGGGCGCAAGGGTTCTAAGTTTACGTGTTTGCCAGCCAACGCCCTACATTCCTGCTACCATCCTTGAAATTTGATTTGTTTCACGCACTCCTACACAAACGTTGAATAGCTTGCAAAGAAATACGGGTCACAGTTGGCATAACAAAGGCTTTGATTTATATTCATTACTCAGAGGAAATAAATCAACTGAAGAAATTTGACGAAGCTCATACATTCTGTGCCAAGACCGGGCCTCGAACCCAGCCACCAAATCACCTAGGAGACAAGAGCCGCCTTCACTTCTGTTACACCATCATGTCATTGATATTGTCAAGGATGGCCAGGTGTAATTGCTTGATGGACATGTACAGTGCACACGGTGGGCGCAGACGGGCCCGTTTTCGGCGAGTATCGCGTCACTCCTATACATCGGCTTGTCCTATACATATGCATGGGCCGCGGCCGGCGCCTTACCGGCTCGGCTCAAAGTTTTCAACCCTGGCTCGATCATGGATTTTCGCATTTTCTAACGCGCTTCTC
>JAOWAR010133860.1:0-11825 GCA_028571005.1 Clathrina lutea | reverse complement strand
GTATTGGATTTTGTCTTCTGTGTGCTGCTGCTGCTGCTGCTCTCTCTCTCTCTCTCTCTCTCTCTCTCTCTCTCTCTCTCTCCGCTCCATTCTCATGCTTGCATTTTGCCTACATCACAACAAGTATTAACCCATTATTTCCCACAGCGCTTTGCAGTTTAATGTCATACAATTGTAATAATGCCAAGTCTGTGGGGGATTTTTTTCTAAACTAAAGTGCGCCAAGATTTTCAGTTTGTTTCCCTCATTATTAATTCCCGTGTCATACTTCAATTTTCTTGATCACGTATCAATTATATGGTAAAATCTGCTGGCTCCAGTCGTCTTGTCTTGCTCTTTCCATGACAGGCTTGGTCTCGACACGTCTCAACTGAAACTCTCATGCTCTCTGTTGCTTTCTCAAGCTCTTTCTTGGCGTTCAATTTGGCTGGGCCATGCTGCAGTTTCGTCTATTGGTGATCACTTCCACAGGAGCCAATTGACCAGTGTGTATAAAGTCCGTGTAATGTCGCTGCCCTTCATTTTTCAGAAGCCGTGCCCATCCAATAGTAAACCCAGACTTTCGTTACCAAGATTATGTCTCGAGTTGTTCCCCAGGCAACCGTTCGCGCCTCCAAGGCATTCCGGAGGTTTTATCGCTAATTATATATAACTCCAAGCCTGTCTTGCACCACGCCATCTCAAACCTCACGCTTTACGTTAGCTTCACCAAGCACAACGCTGGCTCTTACAAACTGAGCCGTTTCGAAAAAAGAAAGCAAGTTCACGAGCTTGAATGTGGAATGCTTCAAAATCGCGCGGTGCCTGACGGAAAGAATGTTGACATTCGATCGTCACATGCAACACGGGTCCGGAAGGCTGGATATATTTTGTAATCGGACGAAGGACAACGATGTTCTTCAAGTCCGTACCGTACTGGAGTCCTATTCGCTTGTGTTGCAGCCTTGAATCCCACTATCCAGTATCGCTGACAACCCCTTGTTTATTAATCATTCTGATCCACTGAGATCGGTTTAGCTTAACGGCACTGGCTCAAGAAAAAGGATCACTGGGACGCATGTCCGATCTGCCAGTAGTAACCTTTCCAACGATTTGGCGCGGAGCTGGATTGCCATAAGATTGTCACTCCTACACCATTAAATTTTGCTAGTTCCATTGGTCAGAATGTAGGAAGGAGTTTTGTCAAATTTCGATGCAACAACAACAGCAAAAAAGAAAATAGAATAGATCAAGACCCGCACATCGTTTGGAAAGGACTTCCCCCCTACCCTGCATTTCATTGTAAAATGTTATGTATTTCTAGTATTAAAAGTTCCGTGGCAAAGCGAACCCCTCACCCGGCTTAGGCTAAGAGCAGCCAGTTTTCTGGCTCTGAAAATCAATTCTTTACTTTCTTGATGAAAACTTTCCTCTTTCTTTTTCTTTTTTTCTTACGTCTCTCCGTTTTTCTTGGCCAGTTTTAGGAGAAAAGCAAGGTCCTTCTATAGGTGGTATACGTAGCCTGAAGCTGACCACATGACTTCAAATCGTTCTCTTTCACTGCTGCTACCAGGAACTTGCGAGACACTCGTATCGGGTGTACGAAGCATATAAATTCGAAGACTCGTGACTGAGGAAGAGGAGGGAGTGAAGTAAGTTCTTTCCCGGATGATTCAATCGGAACGCGGCAACGGAAACCCAAGAAAACCCCGATGTCGTGGTGAATATGGTAGTCCGGGTATGTGCCACACGCTGCCCCCACGGCGGTGGCAAGGCCCAACTTCAACGCGGAGGCACTTATTCGCCGAATGAAGCTACAGATAAGTACAGCAGAAGCCTGCGAGCCGGGCACCTTCCTTTCGAAGCGCACCAAGAGGCTACAGAAAGCGAACAAATTCTTAAGCTTTGGTCTGACTGAGACTTTCAAACGAACCCAACTCTTTTCGACAGGACCACAATCAGGATTGCTACTGGCCGAAACGTCTAGTAACTACCCTGATTGTGGTCTTGTCGAAAAGAGTTGGGTTTGTTTGAAAGAGGCTACAGAGTTTACTCTCACAATAAACTTCGCATTTTGAAGACTGAGGCGAACCTTACCAAATGACGAGAGCCAGCAACACCGGCGGCGTGCGCCCTGACCTGACACCGCGGGACGGTAAGTAAAGCTGCATGCGACGGGTGGTAGGCCTGACCGGCAAGGAGGTGGACAATTCGAAGTTATTGCAAGGAACTTGGCGAGACATCAAGAGGTTACTGGAACAGCTGTGTAGGGCAAGCAATTTTCGAAACAGACCTGCTCCTGAATCTCTCGTAACTTCATACCTTTGCCGGAAGATCTCCTCGGTCGCTACCAAGCGTCGATCGCGGTTTCCGTTTCCTCGTCGAGGTCTTCTGTCAAACAGGGCGACAAACGGCGTGGGAAGGCTAAATGCGTTCACTCCTGACCGGCTTAAAGCGGGGGTGTTGTACTTGTCGGTTACGCGTGCTTCACGGCGGCTTGTAATTACTCGCAATTCACACGAATTCTCTATGTCCGCTTGCCAAGATTGCATGCCAACAGTGACGCCTCCAGATTCTTGGTATCTGGCTTCAAATTGCCAATGTGCAGCAACCGCAATACGCCAGAAAAATGAAACTCGTAGTCATTAAGGTCTACGCGCGCTTTAACCAGGGAAGACAGGGCCACAGATAGGAAGGTGAAAATATAATTCAAACACGCTTCGTCACCGAGCTCAAGAACTTCGGGATTGTTCGATTCTCACCCTCACCTCGTGTAGGTAGGTAGTAGCTTTGATAAGTACAGCTACATGCTCGGGCAAAGCGGAGGTGCCAAGAGAGGCACTGAGGGTAGGTTTTTGAGCGTTGATTGATTCGTGGAATCATGTTGTGCGTGCTCGTTTATTCACACGCGCGGCAAGTTGTCCAGGCTAGGCTAGGCACCACTTTTGTTGGGTCCATGTATTTCCCCCACAGGCAATATTCAAAATAAAGAAATGCCGTCGCGGAGAGTGAGTCTAAATGCCGGAACATGCACTTCTCTTTGTGACCATTGCAACTTGGGCGGGACAGAGTTTTCATGATGTCACCGTTGAAGCAGACAAAGACTTACGAGACTCTGATCTAAGACTCCTGTCGATGAGGTGAAGTTGTTACTCCAAAGCCCTGCGTCCCCGAAATAAACAAACTAAGCTTTGACAGAAGGATGCCTCCTTGAGGGCCGAAAGCATTTTTTGAGAGGCAGACCAAGTACCCTTGCAAATTCTTCTCCTTTACCCGGCTATGTTGTTGAACCCAGGAGTTCACGGGAGAAGCCCTCGGGTGAACAGACCTTTCTGAGAATCTTGGGGGCTAAAACATTACGTCTCTAACGTTTTTCTTCGGCCGCAACCACAGTGCTGGCGAGCCATATTTGGAGGAAAAGGAGTTACGATTAAGCAAAGAATAACACATCGTTCTCGTGTTTCCTTTCAGGTAATAGTGATTTTAGCGAGCCCTGGTGGAAGAGTCGGACCCTTTCAAGGCAGTCAAGTACTTCTGCTCAGACCGATATACCTGGCTGGTCTAAATTGATAAGCAGGTGCGTGCCTGCAGCATGCAGGAAACATCTGGCCGGCAAGTTACAAAGAGTGTAACACCGCAGTCGTGTATCTACGAACTGTACCAAAGTGCAAAAAGAAACCTACTCCGGATGCAGCTGCTTGTAAATAAAACTTGCGACCGCACAGTTCACTTCGGTCGTGTTCCCATTTGAGCCGCCAGCCCTGGGGCCCGTGCAAAGCTCAATTCGAAAACAGGGTTTAGGCGTTATTTTCAAACCCTATAATATCTGCCAATGAGCAAATGGACAAAGAATCGAGAAAGTCGACTTGCTTCTTCACGCATTTGCCACCCAATTGGACAGGCGACCAGGGCGTGGCGAATCGAGACAGATCAAGCTTTCAGTTGGTCATGATGCAAACACCAGACACTTTGGGTTGACAATGGATAATAGTAATGTGCGTCACTCGGCCCTGGGCTTGGGTTCCTTTCATCCCGGGGTGCATAATCTATGATGACACATCGTCTCCAACGTACATGTACATGTACACGGCGACTTGTCTCCTTTGCGCGATCGCACTCCCCCATCATGATGCATCAACGGGGAACATTGTTTACCTTTCATTCCGAACTGGTTTCCAACAGTTTTTGACGGTGACCTATTGAACTCGGCTGGGTCGTAAGGCGTCGATCTCCTCATTTGGAGAAACCGCTTAACAGTCACCTTGCAAGCAGAGAAGAGCCTGGCGAATTCTCGAGCCAGGCCAGGTACCTTGCTGACCACGACATGTTTGATTGAACGCCCCGTCGCCACTGATCAGGGCCGCAGTTGCTACTCACGAAAGGGCACACCTGCTGCTGCAACACTTACATTTTATTTTTTCAGCAGTGTTACCGCGGCCTTTCCGGTGCAAGATAATGAAGCATTTACCAGGGGTCTCAGCCCCAGAGCCACGAAATTTCATACCTCCGACTATTCAAAACGGCAGACATAAAACCCAAATATGCCGCAAGGGCGTGATCGAAGATTCCTATTACCGGCCAAACTTTGCAGGGCTTTTCTCGCCTCTTTTCCTCAGCCGTCCCTATCTTTATCGCATTGGTGCGGCTTGTGATGGCTGTGACACTTCTCAGATCGCCATCGCCTTGGAGGCTGGAGCCGGGGGCTCTTTGTCTTTGCAGGAACCAGTCGAACATGGAGGTTACGGGCCGTGTCGAGGCACTGCACAGCTGGTCTCGCTGGAGCCTTTCCTCAGCGTGACAAGGCTTGAAATACTAATAAACAAAGGTTCCATCCAGCAGTGGATGAGCCACTCTGCGTGAGATCCATTAAGTTGGGCATCCTCGCACAAAGCCGTTACATGGTGGAGCTCTTTCAGGCCTATTGCTGCCTATTGTACGATGGAGGCTCGAAAAGCGAACAGCCGGATGTCGATGATCGACAGAAAGACGCACACGTGTTCAGGACCGTTCTGCTTAGGAATCACAGGACCCTCCAATTGTCCTGCGCCTTGTAACGCTTCGTTGAGCTTATCCGAAGCCCACGACTTACTAAGCGATCCTTGCGGCACCAAAACTTCGCTGCAGACGGCAAAGGTTATTTCGAAAGGAACGTCTAGGTTTGGGCAGAGAGTTACTCTGTGACGTTCTTCTCGTAATTCGTTCCCAACTCTTCCCGTCACCTGCAGCCACCACCCGAATAACTTCATCCACCTCGCATTCCCCGGGGCTCAGCATTATTTATATACATGTAGCTCACCGGTAGAAAACGCAGCCTCGCTGCGAACTGCGATCGTTCATATCGATCGGTACAGTCCAGTTAACCCTGGTCATATATATAAACCGTGTGTTCCTGCTCTCAACGAGAGAGCGTGTACACCTGTTGAACAGCGCGCCACAGGAATGTGCCGGCGGAGCTGAGAGAGAAGCGAACGTCAAGCGGGTTCAATGTGTCCGCTCTGCGTATCTGGAACAGACGATGCGTGGTTCTGACCAAAGTGATATCGGAGAACGGCACGAGACTGATCTGAGCATGAAACAAGTTGATAGCGCATTTCGGAACAAGAAGGCTTGATGGTCGCTTGCGTAGGTTATTATGTTGTGGTTAGCCTCAAGTGATAAGGAACAGACACCACACCAAGATGTTAGCGCTCTGCGCAAGACAAAAATCAAAGGTCCGCATATCAACGAAGGAAAAAAATACATTCCCTTATTCAGTCCCGAACGTCAGGAAAATTGCTTCGTCTTTTCGGTTCAGGTTTCGTCGAATCACGTGATATTCGCCGCTGGCTTGGGCAATCATTGGTCAATCGCTACTCAACGCCGATAAAGAAAGGTTTGCCCTTACCCTGATTCCCTGAAATGTTTAGCTCGAGGAGTGGGCAGCACATCGGGAATCCGCGCCGCTGGCGAGTTGTTGGAGAGAGAGAGGGATCAACGACGCTGAGAGCAAAGTGGGGATCAATGATCTCCTCAGAGCGAACACTTGAACGGCCATTGCGTCTGCCCTTCCCTGGAGAGGCGTGAAAACGCGCCCAGCCTAAGCCTTCTCTTCCCCAAAGCCCGTACAGCGGAGCGAGCTCCGCATCTCAACGCAGTCGCATGGCTTCGCCAAGCCAGGCCAACGCTGCATCGTGCGGTCGGCCCCGCCCTGTAGGGCGACCTGCATTGGGTGGACAGAATACATGATTCCTCTCCCAGCTCCTGGCTGGGCCAGCTGAGCTGTCATGCGACGCTGACGTGGGGGCCCCTGCCGCAACCTCCGCAGACTATAAAAGAGCTCAACTCGGACGGAGATTTCCACAGCAGACCAGCAAGCGATTCGCATGATTTCTTGGCTTCAAAAGTGTGATATCCTTCCAAGCTTCTCTTCACGACGAATATTTGCGGTGACCCACGAGCTCCGATACGGTTGTCTTCACACATCCAACGACCGACGTAGATCTACGTGTTATCTTGCCCCGACTTCAACCTCCACCATGGCTGTCCGTCTATCGAGCCCGCGATGTAACTACGTCAACCTTCTACCCATCCTTGTCGCACTCACCCTGGCCCTCGCTCCTTCCGGTAAGATGTGACGCAGCGCTCTCTTATATGTGTTGTTTTTCGCTGGAGCGAGTTTGCCCTGGAGTGGCTCTTGTCCTGTTAGAAATGGTGGATGCCAAAAGGGATAGATCCCTCCTTGAAATTGCACACGATTTCACAGGGGGCTAACCTTTCTCATTTCGCGTTCATGCAGGTTTGGCACGGTCAACGCCCGACTTTCTTTGGTCCCCGGTCAGCGTGTGCCCCCAGTGTGGTGAAGGCCCCCTGGAGCCGATGCCCGGCTGCCTGGCCCAGGGGCCTTACCGCGCAACCAACGGCACGTGCGTGTGCGGGTGCGAGCAGTGCTACGATGATGCTCCGCCATGTCCCGGAGTGGTACCGGATCGGTGCGCCGAGCTGGAAGACAAACCTCAGCTTCATCCAGGCGACAGCTGGCAGTGCTGCCGCTCGTGCAAGCGCTTCACAAACTCCAGCAAGACTTCAGGTATGTGCCCTACATTCTGCGCGCGCAAGCCGCTTGCATCGATCAAAGAGCTAATGGTATGTGCCACCGGGCCTAGCACGGCAAAGGCTACATCTTTCTTGGCTGAAGAATGGAACTCATATTGTTTCAATTCAGACCGATTCATGTGATTTCAAGTGTTTGTTTAAACCCGAATTCACCCCCACATCGATTGGGAAGGTTGTCCGTGAGAATTTCGCCCGAACCGTGCCCCGAAACGATCTTTTCTTTCGTCGCGTGTCGCGATTGCCCCTCATGCTCGCGTTTCCGTGCCGACACGCCAGCATTGTAGCCCAGCTAGTGAGGAATGAAACATCCGCATATCAACCAAGACAAGGGCTATTTCCTATCGTAGTGCCGGCAATTTGGGCCGGAAACCCTGGCTGAAGCTAGTGGGTGGCGTGACAATGGATTGATCCACTCTTGAAGTCGTGCAGATGTGCACAATGGGGATCGTCTGGCAGTTTCTTAGTCTCCCAGGATTTAGCCAAAACGTCGGCTGTTTGGCAACTCGCGAGATTCCTGCTCGAGGTCTGCGGTGAAGGTGGTTGCGTTTTCGATCAAGGAAAATCTCCTGGCTCCCGCGGCGACTGAAAGTGCAACCTATTCTCGGGGCTATTTACGTTGGAAGACGACCGCAAATATACCAACCTGAAGCGTCGCATTCGCACGAAACAAGGTCTCTCCTCTGTCTCATTGTCCCTTACACGAAGTGCTCTTTAAAGAGGCAAAACACGTTCTGGCCACCAGACGTCACCATTCTGCCTCGTGCGAAGGAAATCGCCGGTGTAAACATTGGCGTCCAACCCCATTTAAAGTGCCAACTTACGGTTGGTTCCCCGCGGGGATTGCACTTATGCGAACAAGACGAGAAGAGCGGTTAAAATTCGAGGACAGACGGGGAAGCTTTCTGTCACACGATTCTGCTTTGGAGTTTGGTGAGCCAATTGTCTTCAATTTTAATTGCTCGATTGAAATCGTTTGTGCTGAGCACCGTGAACGAGCGTATCCTGGCCAGGCTGAGCCACGCACGAAGACCTCCCGCACAGCGCCCAGTTATGTCAACTCATCAAGAGGCGAAGCGCTCAGAGCATTCCAGAAAATGACAACCTCCGGGATCCACTCCGTCGAATCCAACCTCCGCGCTAGCGCTTTTCCAGGTCAAATCGAACGAGCTCTTAGAGCACCGCAGCCTGGGATCTCACAAAGTACAGAGCTTTAATCGACAATTGTCCTCCTCTTGCAAATTAGCAGACGCGCTCTTTCTTCCGGAGAAATGGATACCCGACATTGGGGCCATCAACGATCGCCAAGCACTTGGCGGCGCTTGAAGTTTTAACATTCCCTAATTGAGTGCTTAGGTGACGCGGAGACGTCTGCTTGTCTGTAGCGGTGCACTTGATCAGAGAAACTGAAGGAGGCTCTCTTGACATGGTCGTTTTCTCCGTTGTTCAGGTCCGGCGCCAGCGCAGCGACAGAGCGAGCCCTTGTCGCGGGTGGAGCGCTGCTCGAACGTGACGTGTACGGCCGATCCTCTCTGCGTGGACTACGAAAAGGCATCCGTCGGATTCGAAGGCGACTGCTGTCCGCGCTGCCTGCTGCGTCTCGAACCCAGACAGGAGGTCCAGGACCGGTGCTGGAACACAGGCTGCCATCCGGACCCAACGTGCGTGCGCTACACCCAGGCAATCGGCGACGAATGCTGCCCTCTCTGCGTGCGACGGAAGGAGCGGACTCGCCACGTCCAGAGGCACCGCTTCGACCTGTGCGCGAACGTGCGCTGCCCAGTCGGAAGGAGTTGCCGCGTTCTGTCGTCCTGGCGTCTGCACGACGAGCCAGTGTGCGTGTGCAAGACGCGCTGCAGCCGAAACAGCAGACGGAGATACGTAAGTCCCGTTGACCGGCAACCAAATACCAACAAATGCAAAACACTGAGTGTCGCTAAATTGCGTTACTTGTGTCTAGCTAGCTTAGAGATCTTAAGTATTGTTCGCTGCTCGGCTCCTTTCATCAACGTACGCTTGGCCTACCGTGCCCGGTATCTTTACAGGAATCTCACTTGGTGAATATGCCTCAACAGCTCTCATTGAGCGGCTTTCAGTTTTGTAGTATCGATATTGTCCCATCTAAACCGAAACAAAGAGAAAAGGAAGCTGTCAATACCTCTGACCTCTAACAGCTGATTAGAAGGCGCACCCACGCAACAACATTATCCGCATAGCTGTAACAAAGAATGAACATTATAATCTGCCGCACGTTGCGAAGAGCACGAAACAAATACGCCTCTGCTCTGTCAACGCTAGCCTGACTCATGCCTTCAATTAGGCCGGGTGCGATCGCCCGAGAGACAGCACCTTCAATTGGCTTCGAATGTCCTTTGAACGGCACCGAAAGTGGAAAACGTTAACACCACATTGGCACGTCTGACAGGAATCTTCCCAGAACAGCCTCGCAGATAAAATCATCGCTTGCATTGCATGGGCATATTTGGCGTCTCTTGGCAACGAACGCGGGTCACCTTCCCCCCCCCCAACACACACCACACACACCACACACACACACACACACACACATGCACGCACGCACACACACATACACACGCTGTCGTCGCATCCCGGCATGGTGAACGCACTGGCATGTCACACCCAATTCTAAAATGTTTCCGCAAAGCAGTCCCGGTTAAAAGTGGACAATTTCCGAACACCTTACGGTGCGTGCCCACTGTCAGACGTGACAATGTGCTACGAACATTTCTACCTCCTTTGCCATTACGGCAGTCTCGAACCTGGCCATGATGAAAGGAGCACAATTCGTGGGACAGTTCCCCTGTGATGGATCTGCTATTTGGCTAAGGAAAAATTAAGGATTGCACTTGTCTCGTCTAATTGGTTGGTTCTGGCCCGTTTGTCCTGCAGGTCTGCGGCAGCGACAAGCAAACGTACCTCAGCTCCTGCGATCTCCACCGCCGCGCTTGCTTGTCAGGACTTCCTCTCTTTGTCCGCCATGCTGGCAGATGCCGAGGCAGCAACGGCAGTCCCCTTTCCCTTCCTGACCATGATGCAGCTGATTCGATGGGGACCACAGCATGAAATTACACCGGTCACCTTCTTCCTTTTGAAACAACGAAGTTGAAACGATGTAACCGAAATGTACTTGCCTATGTATCAATGAAAGAAACAATCCACTCAGTGCAGGCGAAGGAAGGACGAAGCGTGAGGAACTGTCCCGCTACGTGGAGTTGGACTCCTTCATCCAATTGCACGAAACACAAGAGAAAACGAAAAGTATGCTTTTGAATTATAATGACGTTGACAAATATCGCTCTTTTTTATCCGCTATACAATTATATCCCTATAGATTCATATAGATACACAGAGATGCATTATTAAAGCATGCGCCGGTGGAAAGGTTCTAATCTCCGATCACGCCACAAATGTCATGCTATCACAGCACTACAGGTGCACCGGCAATGTACTCATTTACCTTGTACTATATAAGTCTTTGCAGTCTCGCCCATGATCACATAAAGATATTATTATTATCATATCCCTCTTCTCACCTTGATTTGGGAATATTCCTTTCTCTTCGGATGTCCATATTTTGTGCTGAAATAAAACGTCTTGATTAAATGTTATGTCTGTTGCAGTTCACAATTGGAAGAAGGGAAGACCTCTTTGGCAGCTTGTTCTCGTAGATTTGTTGTCATCCAAGTACGCACAGTGGTGTTTTCGTCCACCTGACCATTCTGCCAAAGGGCTCAATCTAGAGCGAATGTGTGACTCTTTCATGTAGATGCTAGATAGGCAACCACGCTTGGGATCGGAGCATCATACGCAGCCCAAGGTATGAAGCCAGTCTATTATCATCAAAAGACCGGGACAGTCCCTTGGGCGTCCTCGTGATCACGTTTTGCCAGTCACATTTCTAGCATAAGCCCTCGACGCCTCGATCGGGATTGCAAAACAACATGTACGCCCTGCACGTGATCGTCCTTACTCAAGTTATCCTGCCTGTCAGGCCGGATCCCGGGACGGCCGGTCACACAAATCATACAAGGTATAGCCCCCAGGATATCAGCAGGGAGAGTTCTTCAGTTTCCTCAGTGGTGGAAGAAGAGATGTTCGATGAAATTTTGCAGCAGCTCAAAATCCTTGCCGAGACTAGGACCCGAACCTACGCCCTTACGTCATCCTCAGGATGACGTGATGGCGTAGCGGATAGTCAGGTGATCATGATTCTCATCGCCTAATACGCCACAAGTCATCCTCAGGATGACGTGATGGCGTAGCGCGGGATAGTCAGGTGATTCTCATCTGCTAGGCGATTTGGTGCCCCAGGTTCGAGTCCTCGTCCTCTCGGCACGGATTTTGAGCTTCTGCAAAATTTCATCAAATGTGTTTGTCTCCATGCGGTCACCTCTTCTTCGAAGAAGAGATGTGACGGAGGATATACCTAATGGATTAATGAATCGCGCCAAAACCTAATGGGTGTAAATCGAAAAGAAAAAGAAAAAAAAAGGAAGCAAGGTACATACTCTGAAATTAAAAAGCACACCAGACTAAAAAAAAAAAATTAATAATAATAATGATAATAAAGAAAAAAAATAAGGAAAAAAACACACACGCACAGACCCCAGAGAACAGAAGACTATTGGAAGCAACAGAGAATACCAAAAGCCAGAAGACAGAAAGAAAAGAAAGAAAAGAAGAGAGGAAGAGGGAAGGAAGACGAAGAACAGAGACTAAGCCGAAGGAACGTCCCA